>RDPX01000006.1:6573286-6597270 GCA_003991215.1 Morbakka virulenta | reverse complement strand
CTATTGTGGTACTTGCAAGCACTGGGTACATAAACGGTGCAGTGGAATAAAGGGCAAACTGACAGAAACTAACCGTTTTAGCTGCAAGAGGTGCGTAGAAGGAGAGGCAACCTGTGACATAGACCTACGGAAAGTGCATTTGGAGGGTGAGAAAATTGAAGTTGTCCAGAAGTTTTGCTACCTTGGTGACATCCTTGGAGCCGAGGGGTGAGCTGGTCCAAGTGTTACAGCAAGGGTTAACAGTGGATGGAGTAAGTTCAGGGAGCTAATGCCATTGTTAACCAGCAGAGCTCTGCCATTACCTACCAAAGATAGAGTCTACCAGGCATGTGTACGTAGCACAATGATGTATGGCAGTGAAACTTGGCCAGTGAAAGCTGAAGATGTCAGCCGCACGGAGCGGAATGACATGAGAATGATAAGACTGGTGTGCAACGTAAGTGTAAAGGACAGGCTCAGTTCTAATGAACTCAGAAGGAGATTGAATCTGGACAGTAGTGGCAGCTGTATGCAGAATAGGAGGCTTCGTTGGTTTGGTCATGTAGAGAGAATGGACAAGAATGCTTGGGCAAGTAGATGCAGATCAATCAAGGTGACAGGAACCACTGGCAGAGGAAGACCAAAGAAAACATGGGAGGAAGGGATAAGGATGGATCTAAAAGAAAAAGGTGTCAGCAGAGACCTGGTGAAGGATAGGATAACTTGGAAGTCAATTTCAAGAAATCGTCCAACACATGCTAGCATGTAAAACGGACGTTAAACCGAATATGATGAAGATGATGATGATGTGTAAATGTTATGAATCTTTGCAGTTGATATTATCTTTGTAACTGACTTACCAGGCATCTTTTTGTCTCGTTCCCTCTTTTGAGTTTACAACTCCAAATTGAGAAATTATTCCAATTAGTGTTCCTTTTGCAGACGTATTTCCTTCCTGTTTCCTAAAATCATTAGAGTCCAAAGAATCCAGTTTACCCAAACCAAAACCAGCACCATAAGACTCGATCACTTTCTCTCTTACACTTCCGCGTTGCAGATTTAGATAGGATATTGAATACCTGCAAAGGTTTTGTCAAGTTGGTCTGAGGCTACATGCGTTTATAAACACTTAAAAACATTGAGGACCAATACGAAACTGCCAACGTTTAATTGGACCTTGGATGTGGTCAAATGAAGTAGTCTGCAGTGAAAGGGAGATTATGTGGATTGAAAGACACTTTGAATTTGGCAGAAATAATCTACAACTCAAAATTTAGAGCACATAGAGCTTTCTCAAGATTCAACACACCTATAACTGCATAACACAGTTTTTCTAAGGTAACTAACAATCGAAAGGTAAAAACAAGGAAAACATTTTTTCCAGCCAAATTATAAAGAATAGCTAATTGTTTAGTCGTTTTTCAAATGAACAATGTAATTTCCCTGTAACGAAATGCCATTTTCCAGACACCTAAGATTTTGGAAAACACAAAAGAGGGTAGAACTGAAGGCTATGCAATTCCCTAAACTGCATTTTAGGTGGCCTGATAGGCCACGACAAATGCTAGTGCTAATATTAGCACTAGCGCTAGCATAATAATATTAAGCTCATAATATTAAGCCAATATTAAGCTGATGATAAGAAGACTTCTAAGAGTGAAATATGCGTGTACCATGTTGCCATAGAATGTGTGTGTTTTTGACGCTAAGGAGAATCGAAGCTCAGACCTTAACACCGAAAAGTTAGGATAATACTGTCCTAGTTATTCACGCCTCATACATTCCATGTAATTATGCGTTTACATACCAAATGTATTTGTCAAGCTATTTCCAATAACACGGTTTCTCATTCATTTCAGCTTGCAGGGATGTGCGCCCACCAAAAACTTGTTCGAAGCTAAAACGTTTCTGCCACTTTGTAGTTGTGAGGCAGTTTTGCCCCAAAACATGTGGAGCATGTAGAGGTGAGTGGAAAAGATATTTTGAATTTGCAGATTAGGACATATTTGTTCCACAACAATCCCAATATTGTGGTTTCGTTTCTTCCAGACGAAAATTACTCACTCTCAGGCTTTGATATTTGTCCCCATGAAAAGAAGGAATCTGATAATGCCGTAAGAACTCTAAGAATCTAGGAATATCCATAGAATTAAAATTCTACTGTCTGTCACTCTCATACTTTTTAGACTGTTGTTTTTTTATTTCTAAACCAAGGAATATTGGGATGCTGATGCACTCAACAATATTTATATATAATACATTATACAAGGTAACTATTTCCAGGTGACCTTTTTCAGTCAAAAAAAGATTTTTATTCACTAGTGGTTCCAATTCTGTGATTTGTGTTTTTGCAATAAATACATTTCTAAGATGCCACGTACTCATAGACAGAGTGACAAAAAGTACTGTCAGACGAATTTATTCAAAGCTTTAGATTTAGTGAAATTATCTGAAAGTCCATTTCATACACAGCATTCTCTCGTAATCGCCTTATGATTAATTTTTGAGCTCAGTAAGCCTTTTTTAGATCGAGGTGTACATATAATTTTTTCACACATTAGTTCCTCTGATAAGAAAACAAAAATAAAAGACATTTCAACGTTCGATATGAGATAGAATCTCTATTAGCTATCATATTTTACACAAAGGTTTAAGAATTTATATTTTTATATAGGTCCACCTCCACCTTGTGGAAGGCCAGCCATTCCACAGGCTCGTGTTGTTGGTGGCGCCAATGCTAAACCTGGAGCTTGGCCTTGGCAAATAGGAATGTTTATCAATGGAAAATTTGCTTGCGGAGGTTCTCTTATTACAACTGAATGGATAGTAACAGCTGCACACTGTGTATTCCGAATCAAGAATCCTGCAGCTTATACCATTGTCCTTGGTGCACAAGACATGAGAAGGAGAGAATCATCCTGGCAGGTACACCCAAGTTCATACCTTTTTATAAATAGTTTAATTGTAGTTAAGGGAATGATATATTCTCCTTGACGTTGTTAGATGCAGAGTACAGGAGCGTTCAGAATCAAATAGATTAAACAGGTAATGAAATATTTATATTTTTATGAGGAAACATTTTACTTTAATAGGAACAGTTGCATATATTCAATCTTTCAAGCGAATGTTTAGTATTACGGGCATTAAATTTAACGATAATAACCCTTAATCTTTTTTCTAATATTTCCACATTTTTCGGCCTTTGTTTCAAATCGGCTTAGTTTTGTTGGGTTTATTTAAGAACTAAATGCGAAAGAAAAGATAACAACTATTTCCAATCTACGCTATGATGAGCTTTGTTTACATAAAAAATACACATAATGGCACATAAAAAATAGTTATTGTTTTATGGATTTTCAATGCTTGTACAAGCATACATATTTTTCTCACCAATCAATCACGATTTCATTGGCGTTTTCTTCTTCTAAATGTTCTTCTTCAATGGGTTCGAATACCTTGTTTGGTTTGTTTATCTTCGATGCCTCATAGCCTATCTCGTCAGGATACGATTTGAGTAAATCTCGTTAAATACCGCATAAGGAACAGGCTTCTTTCATGCAGACCAATTCATTTACCTCTCCGACTTTCACCTGGCTGCACACTCAAACAAACCCTTTAATAAAGCCAGGACTAGGTGATTTCATTGATTGGAACCACCCAGTTACATAGAAGTTTCTTGCTAGCAGGAAAAACGTTTGGTTTTGGCGTTTAAGACTTTTTACAAATGGTAAACCAGTCATCATATGATTCGATTATTCGGTTATTAACCAATATCGTTGTTCTTGACATGAATTTGTTTACATGCTTTCAGTTTTTGTCTTCAGCAGTGTTAAGCATTTTCAACAATAATAAATTGGTGCTTTTCACCCTGCACTTGTAGCATAGAGTCCAACTGAAATCTTCTGCTTGTTATGACCAGTTGTGAATATTTCGACTTAAAGAACCTTTTTTTTCTACCGGTTCAATTACCGATACTATCAAACAGAAATTCTGTTTCTTCCTTTGCACAAATGTTTTCTTCCTAATATCTATGTTGGACATCAATTTTCGAAAGTAAGGGCAAAGGTATGAATGTTGGTTACAATGTCTTCAACCTTTTTCATTTGCTTAGCCCCAATTAGTAACTCTTATTGAACTTGTCTGTCCAACCCTTAACTGAAATAAAGCTATTCATTTTCTTTAATGGTTGAATTTTTAATCTCAACTGCTTTTATTTGGTTTCTCTTTCTCGTGAAACGTTGTTTCTGAATCCTGTTAGTTACAAGCCATTATTAAACCAGCTCCTTCACGTCTTTTTAAAGTAGTCGATGACTTGATGCTGGTAGCTGTTTAGCTTTGGATAAATAATTATTATGAAATATTCTGTTGAGAATATCATATTTGATATTCCATCCTCTGATGTTCTTTTCATCGATATTGTAATGCTTTGCAGGAGGACAATTTGCATGACAGATTTTTTGATTTCACTTCAAAATTCCTACTTAAAAATTTAGTGACCGTTTTTCTCACAGAAGCCATATTTTAAAACGATTAAAATATTTTAGTATCACTCTTCAATGAATACCAGGTATAGGTGCTACTGGTGTGCTATTGCCCTTTCATAGAGCATTTTGAAGATTGTTTTTCGCGTCCCTCCGTCTTACATGATCCCATACTGAGTGTCAGAAATTTCAGGTAGCTTTTTACGCTCTACTCTCTCAAGGACTATTTTCATTAGAATTTTAATTACAAGAGTCATTAGGCCTATAGTTCGATTGTTATTGCAGTCGATTCTTCAAATAATTTTTGTAAGGGCTGCGAAGAATTAATAGGTATATCCTTAGGAAGGATCCAGTCTCGTAGATCTTATCAACAATCGTCCACAAAAGTTCAACCCCTTCTTCACCTAGTGCAAGAAATATCTCTATTGGTACATTGTGTGCCCCAGCCGCCTTTTTTCTCTTCATATTTTTTAATGCCAAGCAAACTTTTTCCTTTCAGTATTCTGGGGCCGATTGTTGCTGGCTATTAAACTTCGTCTCCTCAAAACCTTTTTCTGGTCGGTCCTCTTGTATGGAACAAATATGAACACTCAATGCAGAAACACAGAAAAACAGAAGCCTTAGAGATGTGGTTTTATCACCCCAAGCTCCACAGTTCCTATGTTGATAAAGTATAAAAAATGGAAGTTCTACACCGTTTTTCGCAAGAAAGAGAATTACTTAAAGTGATCGAGTGACGTCAGTTGAAATTTCTTGGCCATTTCATCAGAAAACAGAAGGTAGATGACCTTTGCCTCAGTGGCAGAGTTAAAGGAAAGCGGCCTCGTTGTGTATACAGAGTATATGCAGGACTTTCAACATCATTTCAAGACAAGCAGAGAGATATGGGATTCAGCCCGACACAGAGAACAATGGCGGCGCATTTCAGTGCAAATGTGGTTCGCCTAAACTTGTTCCAAGTTGGCACCGTAGACAAGAATAATCACTATTCACAGTTTTTCCGAATGTTTTGAATTAGTTTAGAAACATTTTAATCTTTCATAATCTTTCAATGGAATGGCTTGATGATTTTTCATACTAAAACAAACACTACAATGCTATCTTAAGCTGGGCCTATTTTTTTGTTCTGCTTACTGCTATGTTCAGATCGCTCTAATCCTTAATGGAAAGTTTCTTAGCTGAGTTCGCTGATGCTTTATGTATAAAAATCACACTGCGGGTCAACAAATATTATATTTTCAGGGGTTTTTCCCTGCTTTTGTAGTGTTTCTATCTTCAAATGAAAAAATGTTTTCAAATTTTATAAGTGAGATCTTGAGAATGTCTTGTTATAATGATCTTCACACGATTAACAGAAGATTCCTAATATCAGTTCACAGTATACATTTCAAAAGACATCACAACATCTTCTTATTTCACTGATCCACTTACATAACATCCTTATAACGAATACGAGTGGTGCAGCTACACAAGGATATATATCCTCCCTTTTCTGTTTCATTTTTGTTGGCCATAAAAAAAGCTTGTTCGAATCCCTAAAAGTATATGTCAAAGTTAATATAGCTTTTAAAAATCTTTAAAAGTGTTAAAAAGGCAGGTATATTTTGAAAATTTTTATATAAAATAAGTTAATAGTTTAGAATATATATAGGTGGTAGTTTATACTGTTTGATACTCTTGCGGAAACGTAATAAGCTTTATAAGATAGATGTCTAATATTCTACACATAGTGGTGAATTTGAGAAAATACATTTATTTACAGTCAAGCTCTTACTTCTTTTCAAAAACAAGCGAGGAAACTAACATTATTTTTGTCCTACAGAAGGTTCCACATGCAGATGAATTAGACTTTTACATACTTTTGTATAAAGAATTTAACTTAATTAAAGAAATTCCCTTCCAGACCAAATTTTTTTATCAGGCTGGAAACGTAAGCTGTATTTTACCTTAATGGTACTGCTATTACTCTCGCTGCTAGTAACCAGGGTACTACTATATTTTACCATAATCAATGCAATACCAGTGATAAAAATAAAAATAATGAAGCCAGCCATAATAAGATTCTTTTACTTAAAGGCTGCTGGATACCTGCAGAGTTTACCAATCACTCATTAAAAATGCAGTTTTTGTAATAAAGTATATTATTTTTAAACCTTTGGTAACGTCCATCAAGTAATTTTTAAATTTTTGGATGAATAATTATTATCATCCATTATTCTTAGAATATGTAGTTTTAATAATCATCAAGAAATTGCTACTGAAATAACAAATCTTAAATATAAAACATAAATTTCCTGCAAGTGCCTAATTTTGTTGTTGTTGTTTTTGTTGTTGTTGCTATCATATTTTTCTCCCGAGCTCTATAGATAGCAACGCAGTATTTTTTTATTTGAAAAAAGCCCTAAATTGCGTTATTGTTAAGCTTTACTTAGGCTTAACTACATGATTTTCGCGCTCTTTCATCATAGTTTAGGAAGAAGCCTATGCTAGATAGGGTCAGCAGTCAAAAGTAACATTATTCAAAATACTTCTAGAATAAAATGTTACAAAAGATGCCCAAAAAGTAAAGTAATACTTTGTTTCATGTCTTATCATGCAGCAGTTGTGGGAAATATGGGAGGCACGGTTGAGTAATCAGTACTTTTTCAGAGTTCAGTTAATGTATTATGTTTGCATATGATTGATGTACTCCGTCTATTTTTGCTATATACTTTTTTTCTAACAATCATCGTTTCCAGTTTTAATCAGATAGCATTGATATAAAAGTTTTGCATTTCATATTATATGAATAATTTCATATGAATAGGTGATACCAAATATGTATATCATTTTTAAACAAATGGTCTTAATCTCTTGATGAGTAATTTTACCATTTGAAAGTTCTTAAATGTTAAAGCTTTTTTTCTAAAATTGACATTATATTAGGAAATTTTTTTTGCCCTGTTTTGTTTTACTTTATCTTTTTTAGGTCCTTCGGGTTTCAAGAATAATCATACATCCACAATATGGGAAATTAAACTATGATCTTGCTCTGATGAAATTATCTGTTCCAGCCTTCCTCAGTAATAGAGTCCGGACGGTTTGTTTACCAAAGGCAAATGAAGTTGTTCCAGTAGGAACAAAATGCTTTATTACAGGCAAGTTTTAAAAAAATTAGTAACATGTTGAAAACATCTCACTGTTGAAGTACTGCCATGTTGCGACATTTGGCTACTTTATCTGGGACCTTGAATTCATTGCTTGCAGAGAGGAAATGAGCTTGTGCTCATCATCATCATCAGGTTCCATCGAGTCGGTGTCGACTCCTGGTGACATTATGCACTGCTTCCCACCATCTTCCTCTGTCTCGTACATCTTCTTTCAGCTGAATCAGACTCTTCCCCGTGGCTTCAATCACTCCATCTAACCATCTTTGCCGTGGCCTGCCTCTTCTCCGTCTACCCTCACACATAGGTAACATGAGGTCTTTTTCCATACATCCATCTTTTCTCATGATGTGACCAAAAAATCTCAACCTTTGCTTTACTATGCGTCCTTCCAGAGGTATGTTTGGTTTTATCCTCTTAATGACGGATTTGTTGGTTTCCCTTGTTTTCCCTTCTTGTCCATGGAATCTTTAAAACTCGCCTCCAACACCACAGCTCGAAAGCATCTATGCGCTTTTTGTCTTGTTTCTTGATTGTCCAGCTTTCACGTCCATACATGGCTAAATGAAATATCATAGTTTCAACTATTTTGACCTTGGTCTTCCTTGTGATGTCGTTACTCTTGATGATTTTGTTCAGATTTGACAAAGCCGCTTGTGATAGTAGGCACTAAATATTGCATTACAGCCAAGCATTCTGAATAACATTTGATATTCCGACACTAAAGTATCACTTCAGTATAGTGTTACCTTAAACCAATTTCTACCCTCTTTCAAACACTACTTCTAATAACAACTCTTCCTTAAACATAAACAGACAATATAATGCCCTGTAATAAAAACAACCTTTCATGTTTCAAAAATAAATGGCTTAGCACTACACAAAAGCAAACCATTATTAGCAGTATTTTCTATTCCGCCTTTGAATTCTGAACTTCATGTATCCATATTAACAAGTTGAGCACTTGCTTTCGGTTAACTGGGAGTAAATTTTTATTCTGAGGAAGAATACATCCAATAGCCGCGATATGATTTGAATTTCGTGAAATCAATCTTGTTCTCAATTCTGCAATGCAGCTATCGAGAATTGAGTTGAAAAAAACAATGTAGAATGTTTCCTAGAATATGTCTGTGGTGCTATCGCACACAATTGATTGCACGTTAATCTCCTTTGATATTATTGGCAGTTTTTCCTCGGACTGCAGGATTGTTAACTCTTTGGTTTCTGAGTGCTTTCCTACCTCTTATCAGTTGAATGCTTTTAAGTCTAGGGTTAATTTACTTTTTGAAATTTTTTATTTATTTTTTTTCTGTCATTTTTTTCACAGTTCCTTCCACTTAGTGGCGTTATACCTTGTATGATCCCTGAAGCATTCAAAAAAGAATGTCGCATTAATTTACCCTCGGTTACACTGAGTAGCATTTTTGTGAAGTCTAAAATAAGCCGGACATGAATATCACTAATTGTAAATTCGGCCATCACCATGAGGACCGACACCAAGACATCCATTCCTAAATTCATTACCAGTTTTAACATTATAAAACATCACTGATGAAATTAATCGCTTTTTTTTGTTAGGATGGGGAAAGATCAAGCATCCTGGATCGGCATACCCAATCCTTCAACAAGCAGATTTACCGGTCATTAGCAAGTCAACATGCAATGCGTTGAATAGTAAACTCATACCAATTCAAATCAGCGATCAAATGATTTGTGCAGGACACGGACCAGGAAACCGCAAGAGTGGTTGCCACGGGGACAGTGGAGGACCTTTTGTTTGCCCAACTGGACCAGGAGGAGCCTTTCAACTTCATGGGGCAGTCAGCTGGGGGTCTTCACAATGTAATACCCAGAAAGCTTACACTGTTTTTGCAAGAATAACAAGCTTGCACTCATGGATTTCGAAACACATTAACATTTAAAGAATATTGAAAGTATTGAAACATTGAAAGTGTGGAAACATTGAATGTATTGAAATGAAACACAAGTAGCCAGCTAAGTCAATGTAATAGCAATTGATAATAAATAACTGTCTTCATCATGTTAACTTGTCAAAATTTTGAGATGAACTCTTACTTCAGTTTTTTGGGTTTTAGTAACTGCAATGAAACGTCAATAATGAATTTTCCTCCAATAATTAATTAATGATTATCCATAATTGATTCAAAATGATCGCTTCCTCTTTGGAGTGTTTTAGCTGCACCTGTTCAAAGGGCAACAATATGAATAAATTCATTAAAAAAACTAAGGAAGAAGAAAAAGGAGAAGAAGAAGAAGAAGAAGAAGAAGAAGAGAGGGTAGAGCGACAGAAACACACACACAGGGAAAACGTATGTGTGTGTGGGAGAGAGAGAGAAAGAGAGAGAGAGAGAGAGAGAGAGAGAGAGAGAGAGAGAAAGAGAGAGAGAAAGAAAGAGAGAGACGTCAATCATCAAGGTTTCACTAATTTTAACGTTTTTTTATCTTCACTTAATTTTCTGCCGAAGAAGGACAACTGTGTACATCTCTTTTCGAAATGATTTTGCTTCAGTTGCTATCAGAAACATTAATACTATAAAAATATATCTAAACAAAAATTGGTTTAAATATCAACCTAAAAATCATGACTGTAAAAATAAAATTCTTAGCAGAAAGTAATGCTTTAAAACATAGGTCGGCAAACTTTCAATAGCAGGGGTCAAACAGCTATAATTTGCTGGAAGAAGAGCCATGCAATTGAATACGATCTTCCATTACAAGTACAATGATAAGTAAAGGAAAAACAAGAAATTTAATATTTTTATTTAATTGTGTTAGGAAAGTTACTGTGACATAACAGTTACACAAAAATAATGGAAATCTGTTACTAGGCTTTCAATTTTTAATTTTATTAAATCTTAAAATGAAAACCAGTCAAAAATAGCAAATGTTTAATGCATTATAATTAGTCTAATGAGACACTTGTTTCTACTATTGGTGCGAAAGTTTTATGCAAATCAGGTGGAATATTTGTTGATGATAGAAGCAAAACATCTTTCATGTGGTCATCACGCAACAGGAATCTTAAATTACTTTTAGTAAATTTCATCTTTGGAAAAAGCTGTTCACAAGGTTGTGTATTTAAAAAATAATGATTACATCCGTTTAACATTATTTGAGATGTTTCTTTATTTTCCGTTTGGCAATTAATATTTCTTGTAGAAATTGGCAGTGGACTCAGAATGAAATTTCGCTTTTAATAATTTGTCACTTTGCAAGTCAGTTAACTACAACAGCCCACTTCATCCACATCATTTTCGTAAGGAATACCAAATAGTTTAACTAAACCTTTTACATTGCCGGAAGAGATTTTGTAAAATTGCAAAATGAGCGCAGTTTTTTTTTCTGGAGTTGTGATTCCCACAGTTATAGTTTTCTTGCAAAAGCAATAATTTGACCAAAGATCTCAATACAGACTTATTTTTTCTATAAAGCTGAAGATTCAAAGTGCTCATGTGGTTTGTAATATCCTCCTTGTGAATCCTGGAAGTAAGATTTATCTTTAACCATCTTATATTCAACTTTCATTTGCAGCAACAAAGAAATCCCCTATCTGAATGTGTATACTCGTTTCAACATTTCTCCAAGGCTAAGCTAGCTAACGTATGTAGAATATGTAAGTTCACCATATTCTCCCTTAATGTCTTTTAGAAATTATTGAAATTGGCGATGAATTAGACCTCTTGCTAGTATAATATTCACTGATTTTACAACCACACTGATAGTGTCCTTCAAATTGAGTTATATTGGACAGAGTGGATAATTGTAATCATACAATAAAGCTTGATTAGTTTTTTATCCTGGCCGATGTATTAATGTAGCAATTCAACAAAAACTCTGCTTATTCTGTCTAACTATTGCTCTAGCTGCATCTAAAGTTGTTCCAACAATTTATGATAAATCAAGATTCAGTTCATTACTCCATTTGATTATCCTTTACAAAATATCAAAATGTATGGTCCAGTGCTAGTTTCCGTCATAGAAGTCAACTGTGCAAATTCTTTCACATTATCAAATGTTGGAGTTTCATCCCTCACAAACACTGTAATTTGACAAGTATCCTTAATACCGGTGGTTATATTGATGGCACTGGCATACTACTCTAGATTATTTAAAATTCCCTTCAAGATCCTTCTGACATATGCTACAAGTTCTTCAATCCATCTTCTTATTGTTCTTACTGATAATCTGATTCCCGAAAGTAATGCCGTTTTGTCCTGACAAAAAATATCTACTACCTTCGACAAAATGTTTTCAATGAACTCTTCATCAGAAGAAAGTTTCATCCTTTCTGCAATTAGTTTTGATATCTGATAGCTAGCAAGTGTGTTTCGGTCATTTCCCTCAACTTTTCTAGTAAAACGTTTACTGTTGTGCAAAACTATTTCTCAGCCTTGCAGCTTCATACTCTCTTGCTTTTCTACTAAAGCTCTTCTACTAAATAGGACAAGTTTCAAAGTAGCATTAAATACTTGACACTATTCTTTACAGAAGTGGTTTCTTGACAAATTAATAACACACATCGTTCAAAACGCTCAATAAAAACTAGTTCAGTGTCAGCTTTCGTTAAAAGTTCTCCTCTTCAAATCTACCTTTCTCTTTTTAGCTTCCATTGGCTGGTGCCGCTTTTTATGCTCAAAAGGATTGTGTTTAATGTTCAGCATATTATCAAGCGGAACGAAGCTGAATATGGAAGAACAACTGTATAGGGGTTAAAGCAAAAAAAAAAAACCCTACTATTTCGGCCCTCTGCTGAAAGGTAACTGAAATTCTAGCGAAACTTTTTATTTTCCGTGTTGTGAAAACAATGTGCAAACACCTATTTACCACAATATTTTGTTCTGCGTGGCTTTTCCTTTCATAATTTAAATCTTTTGGTAGCACGATGTAAGAAGACTGTAAATGTTGCCTAATACGCAAATAAATGCGTATTTCAGAAAAAGTAATAAAAGAGGCTTTAGCACTTTCATTATTACAATTTGTACATTTAGAACGTAATATTTTAACAAAGATCACAGTCCAGGTTATGGATAATTCCAATGCTATTAGAAAACGCATTGAAATATTAATAAGTAGAAATGAAATTCCTTCAACATCTTATGACTCTACCATTTTCTTGTTTCACGTCAAACTAAGTTTAAAATGTACATTGCACAATTATTATTATCATAATCATCATCATTATCATTATTATCAGTATTGTGAGCACTTAATGAAGTTCTAGATTTCATTTTCGATATGAATTCTAGAAAATCGAGAGTCTTTTGAAGACTGGTTAACTAATAAGCTATTATCTTGTGACAAAAGATTTGACTTTGGAAAAATAAAGATTCAGAAGTAGAGTTTTTGACAAGCTTTCATTTAACCCTCCGACGATAAACATTTTAGCCCAGCACTATCCTGCTAACCTACCAGATAGTATGATTAGCTTTATAATCGCCCGATGAAGAAAACTGAAGGCGACTGCATATTCACGGTAATATAGTATTAGGGTTAAAAACTCCACTATAACTTGAGATGGCCAATTTTCAGTACTGCTGAATCAAAATGACCAAAAATAATCTCAGAAAAATGCTGTCAATCTTATCCTTCTATTGCTTTTAAGGGAGAAAAAAGGGACACGAAAACCATAAATCTTGATAAAACGCAAACGAATAAATGCATGGTGATTCTCCTCTCTTAGTTACATTGAATCAGTTTAGTCGACCAGGGTCCCACTTTTCAAGAACCCTCCAACCAAATTGACAATGTTATTCAAGAGTTAAGGACAAAGCACAAGAAATAAATGAATCCATACATATTTGAAAACATTTCTTTTTAAATCATTGTTTCTTGCGCATCACAGACCAGATTTCAATGGCTGAAATACGTGATAAGAAATCTTCAGGGAAACTGAAAGACGATAGCATAATGAGATAAGAAATGCAACTAGTACCCTTTTCCTCTGATATACATTATCATCATGGAGGCTTTAGTCATGGTCCAAGCACATTAACACTTGGGTAAAGTGAGTCGTTGTATTCCTTACAATCGTTTCACGGTACACATTTAGTATTACCTCATCTAAATCAATCGCTCACAGTATTTTTATGATCACGTACGTTACCATACTTCATTGAAAAAGTAAAGCAAGTTTATTCGGTCTGCAGTATATGCAAAGAAGTAATATCAAAATTCTACCTCCCTAAAAATGTTTTTTTGAGCAAAGCAAGTTGGTCTAAAGCGGTCATCAATTGATTGAAAAGGACTGCTATCTTCTTGAATTCGCCCATTTGTACTAAAAGGTGACATAAATTATAGTAGATTTCCTTCTGATTACCCTATATGTTGTTGTACCCACTGCTTTGAGGTATCTAGCAAATCTATTCTCCAATGTTGATAAATCTTGGTACATTCATTCCAATCACCGACCCCCTTTTATATCTGATAGACTAAAGAAATAGCTGTTTTCGAAAGGTATTGCAAGGAGTCAGACCACTTACTGGCAATGTACAAGCATAGAGATACAGCGGTATAATATGTATATCAATCCCTCTAGCCCTTGACGCTAGTGTAATACTGCTGATTATGAAGAGTTCTTCCAGATCATTATTTTGGATAGCCGCATATTGCACATTAAGCCATGGGTCTTTTCAGAGACGTTCTGTTATTGGAGAAACCATGCCTTTCTGATTTATGGATACCTTTGATGGGGAGAAATGTGAGAAATAACCACTGTGATCACTTCATGGATGAGATTGATCTTTTAGAGACAAATCCAAAATAGACTCACGTTAAATTGGCTGTTGGGCGAGAAACTATCTACATGAAACAATTTGACGCAGCCTTTAATTAGCCGAGCATGTTATTGAAGCACCTGCCAGACGGATACACGAATATTACCAATGACCTTGTTGAAGGACTAAACGTCGAAAAAGAGACCATTAACATCATCAGTATTTCAAGGCACTTAAATTTTATGACCAACCCATTTAAAAGATCAGACAGCTTTTGTGGTTTATCTTAAAAATCTAATTTGTAACTTTCAAAAGAAAACATTTATCGCTAGAAAACAATGTAGTAAACCTTTTTTTCTATGATGTAAAAATAGAAATAGAAGATACACTAAAATTATCACAAGACATTATTTTAAAGAAAACTGCTTATCGGCTTTTAAAAGGCTCTTGCTGGGCTGTCGATGAGATAAATAGTCATTTCGTTAACACTGTCAATTGTAAATCTCTGCAGGGAAGCTCTTTTATTAAACTCATTATCAAATAGAAAATGTTTAATCTATATAAAGAACAAGGATAATGAATGTCTTAGATGGTGTCATATCAGACATTTGAAGCCTCGTGAAATAACCCTTAAAGTCTTGAAAATTCTGAACTTTATGGACTCAGAGGAAGCCATAGATGTAAGAGCTTTATCATGTCATGAGTCGATACTTCTCCCATCGTCAGGCTACTGAAATGATTAGATACGGCTATTTTATACTTTGGTAGTGCGGACGTGAGTGTAGACAGGGCTGGAGTTGTTTCGAGAAGTGGCGCCATACCTATGTTGTGCTTGTTGTGTTTGTTGTGTTTCTTTCTTCAGTGCTGGAAGCCATATTACTGGAAGGGTGTAGGATATACTGTTGATGTGATTGCTGCATTGCAAGGAGTGGATTGTTTCTTTTATTTTTCTTGTTGTTGTGTTGATTTCTTTGCCTAAAATTCTTTTATTTTCCCAGTCAAAGGTATGATCCTGTGCCCAGCAGTGTTCGGCTATTTCATGATTCTTGGTGTCATCTTTCTGAACAGCTCTCTTGTGTTCTTTTTCTCTTTGACCCAAGGAACGTTTTGATTCACCTATGTAGGAGGCAGGACGGTCCTTACATTGTAGTTTGTAGACTATGTTGTCCCTTTCATCAAGTGGAACTTGGTCTTTTGGTTTTGAGAGGATCTTCCTTAAGGTGGATGTAGTGAAGAAGGAGCATTGAATGTTGTGTTGTCGGAGGGCTCGTCTTAGGTGCTCACTGGTATTCTTCATGTAAGGCAGACGTATACGTTTCAGGGGTTCTTTATCTTCATGATTAATCCACACCACTGTAACAACAGCACTGATTTTGCCGCCTTCATTACACACCAAAGAATCCAAGAAGATGGTCTCCTTTGATGTCACATCATTAAATACAAGCATCCCCATTGAAGACACCTTGGATTCTTTGGTGTCTAATGAAGCTCTTACATCTATAACCCTTAAAGTATTAAAAACGTTGATAAATAATTCGTACAAAATTTGGATTACAGTGGAATTGGATTAACAGTTAGTACTAAACAATACAACAAGAGGAGCCTTGGCTTAATGGTTAGTGCAACTGACCTGTAAACAAGAGTTCCGGGTTCGATTCCCCGAACGGGCAACTTTGGAAATTCAAAAATGAAAAAGTCATTGGTTCGCGTCAGGAAGGGAATCCGGCCAAGAAATTCCTCCCTACCAAATCCAAGTCCCTGTAAAGGGCACTGTCTGAGCTCCAGTTAGTTCTGAGAGAGTGTTAAATTACCATAAAGATAATAATATTGAGATTAATGGAACACAAGCTAATAAAATGCTTGACAACGATAATAACATTTTGAAATTTAATAATTATCACAAACAATTACTACCATTTGTTGTTTATGTTAATTTTGAAGCTATTACTGAGAAAATACAAGGGTAATAATGATGAAAAGGCTACTAAAAAGTATCAGAAAGGTGCAGATTATAGATATGGTCATAAACTAGTATGTTGTTACGATAGTAAATATAAAACACCAGTACAGATTTACAGGGGTGAAAAAGCTGTTTATAAGTTTATGGAACAAATACTACAAGAAGTTAAGTACTGCAAAAATGTTATTAAAAACAAATTTGATAAACCTTTGAGAATGACTAAAAAGGATGAAGAAGGATTTGAAAAAGTAGATCAATGTCATATGTGTGAATGAAATACAGTGAAAAGATGCTAAAGCTAGGGTTTATTGCCATATTAATTGAAAATATAGAGGGGCTTCTCATCAAGGCTTTAGCAAAAAACTGAGCATTGATTCTGATAGATTTAAAATAACAGTGATTTTTCATAATCTGAGAGAACGTGATAGTCATTTTCTTATGCAGAATATGGAGAAAAATGTAAGAAGTACTCTTTTAAAGCAGACGAAAGAAGAAGAGTGTCAAATGAAAATCAATTTTATTCCACACAACATGGAAAAGTAAATAGCCTTTATACTTAGTAATTATTTAACTTTCGTTGATAGTTTTCAATTTATGAGTTCAAGCCTGGATGATTTAGTTAGTAAGTTATTAAAGAAGCTTTCAAATATACATCAGAAGTTATTGAAAATGAGAAACTAGATTTAATGATGAAAAAGTGTGTATCCTTATGATTACATGGATTGCCAAAAAGAATTTTGCAGTGTATTAAATGATGAAAATATTAGTGATTATAAGATTAATAAGATTATCAACAAGCTCAAAATTTGTGTAACACTTGTAAATTTAAATCACTTGGTGAATATCATAACTTATACCTTAAATCATATATACTATTACTTTCTGATGTGTTTGAAAACTTTACAAAGATATGTATGCAGTATTATAAGCTTGATCCATATCATTATTACTTTACATCACCAGGTTTGAGTTGGAACGCTATACTTAAAATAACTGATGATAAATTAGAGTTGATTACTGATATTGATATCTATCAAGGTATTGAAAAAGGATTAAGAAGAGGTACTAGCTACATCAGTTATCGATACGATAAAGCAACTAATAAATGTATGAAAGAGTATGGTGAGAAGGTGCTCTGAAAGTATATCATGTATCCTGATGCTAATAATGTTTATGGTTGGACTATGAGTCAATATCTACATATAGGTAAATTTCGATGGATGACTAAAAAACATATTACTAAGATAGATCTAGGTAAATATGATGAAGATAGTAAGAAAGGATTGATTTTAGAATTTGCTTTAAAATACCCAGAAGAGTTTCAAGCTCTTCATAATGACTCACCTCAAGGACCTGAATAGGTTAAAGAGACTATAGATATGGTGTTTCCATATTGTATGAGAATACCAAATAAGTATAATATGCTAACAAGTGTTGTTTATAAATTAATTCCTACTTTAAATAATAAAGAGAAGTATGTTCTACATAATAGAAGTCTTGAATTGTGTTTAGATTTTGGTTTTAAAGTCATAAAGGTTAATTTGCTACTAGAATTTAATCAGTATCCTTGGCTTAAACATATATTGATTTAAATACTCAGAAAAGAACTCATGCTAAAATATAGTTATAAAAAAGACGATGTAAAACGTAAGAAAGAGAGTTGATGTGAGACTTATCACTGATAAAAAGATTAATTAATAAAACTTGCTAGTAAACCAACTAATATTACCAATAAGATTTTTAATGAGAAACTGGTAGCTGTGCATAAATATGAAAATCTTCAGAAGAAAAACCATCAGCTTGGAAGTTGTGAAATAAATAAAATATCATTGAGCTGTTTGATGATTAAAGTTTATAGATATGAAAATGGGATAACAAGTTACGGTTATGGGCATTATTATACCAAATAAATTAAAATATGAAGTGAGTGACATAAGATGGTTGATAAAAATTGACAACCATCCTATGATTTAAGTGAAAAAAGCATAAAATATGCTCCTATTACTATATTTTATTAATATAATTATTATCATTTAAAGGTGAAACAGTTCAATTACTTTTTAGCCTGTACTATTATTAAATATCATAAATAATAATCATTAATACAATACGTTATCATAAAACTTTACTAAAAAACTTTACATAAATTTTTACTGCAAATTTTACTTTACAAATTAATACAAAAGTTTACTACAAAAATGTTTGATAATCATTGGTACCCATCTAATGATTTAGAATATATTACCATAAAATATATTATTGTTTCTATGCTTAAACTCAATGATTTCTATCACATAAGAGCCTAAAACATCCATGTCTTTTCAGCCAGTATAGTACATAGATAACATGAAAAATAATCATTAGTAGCTGTTAGAAAATTTTGCTACAAGCTTTACTATGGACATTTTACTCGTGTTTTGATTAATATAAGATGATTAACCATTAATAGTCACCTTCTGATTTAAGTTAACGAAGCATAGAATATTCTTTTTCTTACTATGGCTCAATGATATATTTGTTATCATTTTAGGGTGTAACAAATCAATTATTTTTCAACCTGTAAGTACATAAAAAATCATAAAATTAGTATTATTTTTTAATTTGAATAAGGATTTTTCATTGCTTTATAGAGTGAAGCAATTCCACATAATACAAAAGCTTCGCTTTCGTAAAATATGGCATCCTTTTTATTGTTTATCATGTGAGAAACAAATATGAGAAGTCATCTTATGATACAATTATTAAAAGCAGGCCCATTGCTTCTTTTTTCTCTCCTTCTTTTCAAGAAAGAAAGAAAGGAGAGAAAGTTCTTTCTACCTGAGGCCTGCTTTGCAATAAGGGATCATCTATCCCCGTGTCAATCCTCCATATGTCTTTTTTACTTGCTTATTTGCGCAAGGAAGTAAGTAAGACATACAGGTGATTTGAAATGCCGATGCTTCTATTGCCAAAAATGAAATATAAGATGAATCCAACATAGTGTAACTAATTCTTCTTTAATAAATAAACTCATATAATATGGCATTGAAAATAATACTACACGAGTCAATTCAATTTGGCTTTTTTTAATGCCTGATAACTATATCAGGAAAAGAATATTAGACATGAATCTGACAGGGAGGAGGAAGAGAGGAAGACCAAGGAGACACTACATGGATGCAACAGAAAAAGACAGGATGGAGGTTGGAGTGAAAAGGGAAGACGCTGCGACAACACAAAATGGAGGCGTATGTTCAGCTGTGACGACCCTCATCAGGGAGCAGCCGAAAAATCAAGAAGATGAAGGAGAAGAAGAAAAAGAAAAAGAAGAGGGTACTAATAAAGTGCTTTTATAGGGGGGCAGGAAGGTAAATTATTTTCATTAAACTATTCCATCAAATGTCATCATAAAATATATTAAGGAAATAAAATTTCATTGGCTTCATATTCTTCATATTATTCATTAAAATATTTTCACAAAATATTCTCAAAAAATTTACTGAAGAAATTTGATTTCTTCAGTATATTTTCTTCAGTATATTAATTGAGTGTTTCTGGCTTTTGAAATATGTTTACTTTTTCAAAAAACATTTTTGAAAAGAATTGTCTGAACCCGCAATCACTGTACTAGTTAAGGCCTAAAAACTAGGATCGCCTTACAAACAATATCTGATGACACTGTTCTGAAATGTATTGTTCCATCGATATTGGTACCAAATACTCATTGCTTGTATCTTCATTCCCTTTCTAATCGAGCCTGTAACTTCATATCTATGCCATTCTAATCTATTTCATTGGGAAGAGATTGTCTTTAGATCATAAGGAAACCTTTGGTCGCCCGTAACTTCATTTTGGTCAATACTATTTTCAAAACCTTTGCATAGTAGTAGATTGCCCATCTACTAAATATTGTGTCAGAAAACAGATTTATTACAAGATGGTTTTTAAAGTTCTAAGACTGCGGTTAATCATATTTAATTACAAGGATGAGTCAAAATATTATACCATTTTTTTCAACTAACATAAAATCCTGTATCAGATAACAAACTAAAAGTTATCCTTAAGGTAATATATCCTTACTTTTAAAAACATTCATCATTAATTGAATGAGAGCATTTATCTCTACCTTTCAAAATTCTGTTGACTGTCCTTTGAGGGACGTTTTGACTGCAGTTTTCACTTCCGCATCACTAACAAAATGTTTATCTCCTAAACTCTCTTTCCTGAAGAGCGCCGAAGAAGTGATACCCTGAAAGTAAAGAACACAATCCTTGATCCCTCATAACAAGGACAAAAAAATAGGTGTACTAAGTAACTTCCATTATCTCAACTGGGACGAGATAACGAGATAAGTCTCGATAATGTTTTCTGATGAGATGGTTCTCTGCGTTTTTGGATGAGAATGAGAAAAGGTTTTTTCTTCTTCGGCACTTCACATTAGTTTAATGCTTACTACAACTAGAGCATGTCGTTATTGCAAAAAGCTTCTAAGCACGTTTTCCTATAAGCAGTCTCTCTAAATACTCTGTTGATTTTTGTAAAACTTGTTTAATTGCTTTACCTTATTCTTGTACTGATTGGAGAAAATAACTCTATTATTTATTGCCCAACTATGCATTTCCAACCATTTTTTCGAACACAAAACCTTTTATCAGTCACATTTTCTATCTATTAAGCCAAGGCAGAAGAGCAAACTTAACGAACTAATAGAGTGAAGTCAGCTAGGTGTGAACAAGTGCAATAAAATTAACCAGAATGAATAAAAAATATTCCCTAATTGCATTTTACCTGCTAGAAATAAACGAATGAAACAAAATAAATATACCTGGAAAACTTGTGATTGGTGTAATGAAGATTAGTCAGTAATAAAAAAGTTATTAAATAAAGAGGCTCTCTATTAAAAAGCCCCCATTTCAAAACGCCCATTTGAAGAGACGCAGAATATAGTTATATCTACTCGGTGTTACCCTACGGATACTAAAAAGCAGGCTATCAATAAGAACATAGAAAGTAGGGGTTAGTCTACAAGGGTGTGGGATTAAAGGAATTGCATAGAGTGATGTGAATGCTAGACACAACAGGAAAGAGAAAAATATATTTAAAATAGTAAAAAGTAAACAAATGACTTTTTATGGCTATGCAAAGAAATGAAAAGAAACAACTTTGCTCGTTGGCCCTAGAAAATTAACTGACAAAATTAAAAGAGGAAGAAAAAGAGTAAAACACAATTAAGGCACGATGGAGTAGGATTTGAAAAGCCAAAAGTTTATAGCAAAAGAGAAACAGGACGAATATAGTCAAGGACGTCTTGTATCAGACGTCTGAAAGAATACTGTTTTCTGAGAGGGTAAAGTATTGTGCCAACATTACAAACATACTATTCCTTTATTGGTGTATTGTTATTCATTGAATTACAGCATGCTCTAAAAATCCAACTATTTTCATTAAGGTCTGATAGAATGCCAGCATCATGAACTCACAAACAAAATAATCTCTTTAGTTAACTTTACTAGGAAAGAAAATGATGTAAGATTTCCTGATTCAACTGACCAAGAATGTGTGACCAGCTGTAAAAAGATAAATTAGCATTCACTTGTGATATGAAATTAAAAATTGAGGAGAGTTTTAGGTAGCACTTCAGACATAGACTTGATGACGCCAAACCGTTGGCATCTGTTGATTCAGATGTTATGTATCTAAATAAAGAAAATACGTTAACTCAATCAAAGTTTATACCTTTATATATTGTTAGAAAGAAAAAATTAGTGTTTTTTATAGGAATCAAGCGGATCCAACACAGAAAATAAATACGGCCCCCCTAATAATCATCTGATAATCAAATGGCAGAAACACATCTCTACCGTGCTACAGATGACCGCCTCGGAAAGGATCAGTACAGAGATCAGAAGGGGTAGGTGCAGCAGGATTGGGCTTGTGATGAGAAAGGACCCATCAGAGGACTGTGCTATTGCTCTCGGGTGGACACTTGAGTGTCGAAGGAAACGAGGCAGGCCTGAAGCACCGTGGGGCAGAATGGTCGAGACAGAGCGGAAAAAAGCAGGCTTGGGCATGTTGAACACAGCTCGCCGTACAGCTGTCGACCTATCAAAAGGGAGGAGAGATGTCATAACCTTATGTGCTTTTTGGCACAGAGAAAATTAAGGTTTAAGGTTTAATAGAAGGAGCTTTACTACATTTACCTTATGTGTCACAAGGAAATTATTCCTTGTTACACAAGGAATAATAATTTCCTTGTGACACCTAAGGTAAATTGTTAGGATAATTCACAATATGATCGGGCAAATGTATTATGAATTTTTTGGTTATAATATGACCTAGTGGGCGAATTTGTGTAGGCCTTAGACTACAAATTTATTTCCTAAGGTTCTGTTGTAACTTCCCGTGGAGTTCGTTACTTTAAAAGACAGGCCTGCAACACAATAATCTTAGTAACGAAAAGGAGAAATTAAATGAGGCCTGCAGGTTTGCATCCAAACGCTTGTTTCATAATCACTTTTAGAAGTACTCTGGACATTAACATAGGTTGTTATTATTTTCCGTAAAACACATCTAGTTATTTATTTAAATACGAAGCTTTTCGTAACAAACGTTACATCCTCAGGTAAAAATTCTCTCAGCTAAAAAATACATTTTCTTATATACGACGAAAAAGCTATTAACAATTGACTTAATTACACTGTTTGAATATAAAAGGATAAAAGAAAGCATTAAAATAGATGGCCAATACCCTGGGGAGGATTGCTATTAACTGTAGGAGAAAACCATTACAATAGAAAAGGAGGATTGCTATTAACTGTAGCAGAAAACCATTACAATAGAAAAAGCCTTCAGGAGAATAGAAAAAAATGGAGCGAAAAAACACGGAAAATGAAAATCGCTAAAGAAAAGAATTTTATAATTGGAAATTGATGGTATTTCACGTTATTCCGTCTCTAAATAAAAGTAAACTTTTAATGTCTTTTTGGTCATTTAAAGACGGATTTTGATTTTTTTTGTAGTATGCTTCCATTATTTTACGCTTGTGTGTGTTCGTAGGTGCCTTTGCAAGTATCGACCAGGTGAACTCGTGATCCCGATTCTGAACCAAGTGTCTCGATGGTTCAGACTTTTGGTCTCTACTGACGTGTTCCCTCCATCGGGTGGTTGCATTTCTTTTGGTTTCACCGATGTAGGTAACTGCACAAGAACACTCCCCCTTGTAAATCACGCTGATGTTATGGGAAACTCTGTCTTTGATACGAAACAATGATCTGATTTTGCTCAAGTTAGTTGGCTTTTTATATCATAGGTTGCTATGTTTTTGTGTTGAGCAGAAAAGGCAGCAAAGACTGAATTAATAAAATTATTTTTCTAAATACGACATACATGCAACCTAATATCTTGTACTGGACCTCATATAGCGACACACTTTCTTTTATCGTCCTCAAAACATTTCTTACCTAGCCAATCAGTCCGTCACTCAATTAGTCAGTTAGTCAGTTAGTCAGTTAGTCAGTTAGTCAGTTAGTCAGTTAGTCAGTTAGTCAGTTAGTCAGTTAGTCAGTTAGTCAGTTAGTCAGTTAGTCAGTTAGTCAGTTAGTCAGTTAGTCAGTTAGTCAGTTAGTCAGTTAGTCAGTTAGTCAGTTAGTCCGTTAGTCCGTTAGTCAGTTAGTCAGTTAGTCAGTTAGTCAGTTAGTCAGTTAGT
>RDPX01000006.1:6553904-6571429 GCA_003991215.1 Morbakka virulenta | reverse complement strand
ATATATATATATATATACTCAATCTGCAGACATTACTGTTTCGCCCTTTGTGGGCTCATCAGTGCAGCACAGAGCGTCTGAGACATAGCTCTGTGGCCATGTTACCGGAGCAAACACAGCTTAAAGAGTTATTGTGGGATCCTGCCAGAGTGCTCAAACCACGCATGCACAGTGAGCATTGCATTACGATAACAACAGGTTCCCATCTATATATATATATATATATATATAAAGCTATGGCACTTGTGCAGGGTGTTTTCTGAAATTTCTTTGGTTTCTTTACTGCATTTTGAAATAATTTCTGATCACTTTTTTTTCCTGCACAAGTGGCATAGCTAAGACTCAGGTTAATTCTATATCAATATAGTATTGAGTTTTAATTCCTCTCTTCATACACTCAGCGGAAAAAGTAATTGGCCGTCTCTTTTTTTATTTATCTATGTGTTTACCATTTAATGATAATATGTGGTATTAAAGTGTTCAACAAGTCTTTGGTTTCACTAACTGAAATAATAAGCATAGAAAATCCCATTTTTAATGGAAAAGTTGGAAATATGTACGTAAATCTTGGGTCTGACATGAACAGCCTAAAAATACTATGGATTATCTTGAACATAAAACAAAAAAACCTGGACGTTACTTAACAATTGATAGAATGGTGATAAAAATAACTAGGTAATGATAAATTTTAGCAAACTTATCTATATGACCATATGAATATGACAAATAACTACAACCTAATATGATGTGGTTTGGGTCATGGATCTAATAAGCTGTGCTTCAAGGGGCTATCTGCTCATCCTTTGATAAGAGGCATTCCAAGTCAAATCACCCGGCAAATGTTTTGACTTGAAATGACTTGAAACAACTGAACACACAAAAAATATATGTTAAGGATTTAAAATATCTCTTTCTGCATATAAAAGATAGAAGTACAATTTTTTTCTTTTCAGTTAAGAATCAGGTCTGCCATGTTACTAACACTTTTGCAGTTACCAGTTTTATAAATACTAACGTGCCACAATGTGTCTTAGTGCGTAGTGTCCATATAAAACCTTTTTAAAAAATATTTGAAACAATCTTTGAAAATTACTTTCCTTTATAATGTTATAATGTATATTTATAGAACATTGACACTTAAATACCTAAACCCTATTGACTGAAAATGAAAAGGAACAAAGCTGCAAGACCTGATGAGATTGCTAAAGAAATCTTAACATTATTAGAAGACTTGGGAATTGAATGGTTGGCAGAGCTGATAAACGAAGTGTAGTAGTGGCGAAGTACAAGAAAAATGTGAGTTGCATCAAACTATAAGCCTTATGAGTCATGTAGTCAAACTGATTAGTAATTTTAAAGATCATTATGCAGAGGGCCGCGGAAAAATCACACAAGAGACAGAAAAAGAACAGTGTGGATTCATGGAGGATATTGGTACCAGAAATGCTATCTTTATGATACGGATGTTGTTAGAAAAAGCAATAGAATAGCAAAGAGATTTGTGTATTTGTTTTATTGATTACACCAAAGCATTTGATAGGGTGCAGCATGAAAAGCTCTTCAATGATCTTGGGGGATTAGACCTGGATGGGAAGGATTTACGCTTTATAAAAAATCTACATTGGGATCAAACTTCTTGTATGAGAACAAGCAGTTTGATCATCATCAAAAGAGGAGTAAGACAGAGATGTGTGTTTTTACCTGATTTATTCAATCTTTATGGTGAAAAGCCTTCTTTGAAGCATAGAGGATTTGGAAGAGTTTTTTTGTAGAAGGTCATAATTTCAACAATATATGATTTGCACATGATTCAACACTGGTTTCAGGCTCAGGAGAGGACTGGAAATTAATCGCAAGAAAACAATATGCATGGTGATAAGTAAGAACCAAAGTCCCAGGTGCAAGTTGTATATTGGAAAAGACCCCATACATCAAGTTGACAGGTTCATTTACTTAGATAGCTATATAACAGAGAATGGAAAGAATGATCTAAAAATCAAGAGAAGGATAGGGATTGCAAAAGGTACTTCTTTAATAGATGAGTTTTCTGATAGGCTTTTGCCTCTAGGGACGTGGCAGTTACTCTAACATGGAATTTCTCGCATGGTAAACTGTTAATGTAACCATTTAGTCACTGCTAACAAAGATAGAAAACATAGCACATGTATAGAGGATGGTTATGAAAAATCAAATAAACTTGACTTAATTGCACAGCAATTGCACCCTGCCATTTTTCCTATCATGATACATTTATTTTGACTTTCAATGAACAAATTATAAAAGTCAAAAAGAATCACCAAACAGAAAGTTAAATATCCTGTTTTTTAAGTATCGTTTTACAAATTTACGGATTTCTGCTATATTGCATTGTGATAAGTTATAAATTATTTTCTTAGATTCAAATTCCCAATGTGGTATCTCATCAGTACCACAAGGACGAGTGATAGCTGGTCAAGATGCAAAGGCAGGAGCATGGCCATGGCAAATTGCAATGTATATTGGTGGAGTGTTTGCCTGTGGTGGTTCTCTTGTCACTCCTGAATGGGTCATAACTGCTGCTCATTGTGTTCAAAGATTTAGAGACCCAAGGTACTATACAATTAAACTTGGGGCGCATAATTTTCAGATGACTGAATCATCTGTACAGGTAAATAATTTTAGCCTCCTATACTTATTTACAATGCTACATCATCAAATCGTAATGGAGCTACTTCTCTATGCTTTCAAATAGAAAATTAAGGCTATTTGAATAATTTTGACAAAAGAAAGTGTCAATACTAAATATATTCGTAAAGTTAATAATGCAGAAGCTGCTCTAGAGGTAAAGTAAATCGTTGTTGCATGGATATTGTAAAACCTGGACAAACAAAATACCACTGCTTTAGATAAAAGGACCCATGGATAAGCCAACATTCTACCTACTGGTATGTCTCCTGCTTCATAAACTATCCACAGCAACAGATTATGTAGAATTCAACACTACAGAGCAAAAATGTCTTCAGCATTGGTTGAATGAAATAGAAAAGGGGTGTTGGACATAGCATGCAAGTAAGTAAGTAAATAGGTTTTGATAAAATTTATTTCTAATAAACATTTACAATGTTTTGAAAATGTGTTTCAAACAAGAAAACAAGATTGAAATTTAAAACTTCAAAATATATAACATTCAAATCCATTAAATAAAATAACCAATGTTCGTACACAGTCAGTTCGAGACTAAAACAATTCAATTAGTGCAAAAAATTGCTAAATTCTTGCTGATATTGACAAATATTTACCATTGTAACCAAAATTTACATTTGGAAAATTAAAAAAGGTTATACCTGTTTTCACTGCATCACTCGTTCCTATCGCTTGCATTTTGTTGATCTGAATTGTCTGATTGACGCCCTGTTTAATACCACTCTCATCATCATAGGACTCAGTTAGTCGGAATGCTAAAAGTCGATGTCTCGGTAATTGTTTTGGACCTATATTTCTTTTTTGTCCTTGACAAGTTTGGTCAAACAAATAGCCCCCAGTACCAGGCAGACTTTCAGTGGTCAGAGAATCTGACTAATGTCGGAACGTAAGACTGACTACATATTCGACAGTGTAGATTCTAGTTGTGGTAGCACTAGCTCTTTACAGACCCTAAAAATCTTGTTATCTTCACAAATACTCTCTCCATAGCTTCCAGTAATGTCAGAGGTCCTCGTTCCTATTATTCTTTTGTTAAAGCTTTACTTCATTCGGATTTTTTCCTGATATTCCTGCAACTTTTCAGACTAGCCACAATGACAGTGTTAGTAATGGTGATATTTATGTTCAAGGGTATTTACCTTTGTTTCGATTAGACTCTGCAACTCATCTTCACGGACTTGCTATCTAAGCTTCAAAAGATCTTCTGCTTTAGATGGGAAGATTGAATCTTGGGTTTGTCTACATCAACAGATCTTATAATTTGGTCTACTTGGCAGTGGGACAACGTGTCTAGAAACTAGTAACCCTGGTTGAATATGCTGAAGCTAACTGCTCCATAAAATTTAACTGAAATATTTGTAATTTGCTTTAATCCAACCTCTATTTGGACCTGACATTCCCATAGATTAACTGTAATAAGTGGTTTTGTGTAGATTCTCAAGGAGTGTGTTGGTTAGAAATTGAAAGAAACAATCTGAAACTAATCGAGTGAAAGAGTCAGATCACCACATTCTTCATACCACAATAAGGTGAATAAGATTTATTGATAGCCGCAAAGAGGAGAACAGAAAGGAAAAAATATAACAAAAAATAAAAAGAGGTAATAAAGACCAGATATATCGACAACTTTTAACCCAGATATTAAGGTTTCTGTCTACATTATTCTTTATCTGTGAATATTCTGTAGCTGCTCAGTCTATAGCTGTTGTAGTTTTTTTAACAGAAGATACTTTTTAACTTACGTTTTCTTTTCAGACTCGAAGTGTGAGTAGAATAATTTCCCATCCAAACTATAGAAATCTTAATCACGATCTTGCTCTTATGAAACTTGACAGACCAGCAGTAATAAATGATCGTGTTCGAACTGTGTGTCTACCAAAAGAGTCTGAGGTCATTCCAATAGGATCAAAATGTTTTATCACAGGTGAGATGCAATCAAAACTATTATTCTACATTATAGTAAAGTATTGTCATTTGTTTATTGTACTCCAAACGTCATGCTGCAGCAAGAGGAGAAGCAAAATGAGGGACAAGAGTAACAATAAATAAACATTATGTCTAAATTCTAGGATGTTTTCATTTTTCTTTAATTCGAACGAATATAAATGTCATTGGATACACTAAAGATATTATTTCCTCTTTCCTTTCGATAGAAACATATAGTTAATATTTTATATGATAAGTATGATTATTTACGAGTTCATGCGCATGTGAAATGCCAGATATGTTGACCCTACGGCTATAAAATTGATCGATAGAATAAAACATTACTGGACTAGTGTTTACAGAGAAACATTTTATCTTAATCGAGTTGTGATAAACAGACAGTGCAAAATTATACACAAAATCTTTAACTGTGATTCGTTTATAGCCCAAAATCAACTTCTGAACCGCAAACATAGTAAATTTTTTTTAGCTAAAACAGTTCAAATTGATGGGTAGGCCAATGTTTACCTTGCATTTGGAGCAAATCTAGGTTTTTACTATTCAAATTCTACTGGCTTCTCCTAGTTGAAGAGAGGGTTTCATGTATGGTCTTTAATTGTTTTAGACAGCAAGTTACAGAAAGTGCCGGCCTTCGCAATCTCAAGTTTTCTGAATATACCTTTTATTAGATCAATTTTAAATAACGTGGACTTATAGAGTCCCCCCCTAATGATTATCCAGTGAGGGTGAGTTTTCGAAACTCAGTGGTTTTAAAAGAAGTCGGATTATTTTCTACTAGAAATCCGGAAATGGTAAACAAACATCCTGTTCTTTTTCGGCTTTAAACACCAAACAAAGGTGAAGATTGTTACTCAACAAAATTAAGCAAATTTTGTTGAGTAATGGTTGGGTACAAGAAAAATTGTGAATTCTGATTCTGATATAGCACAGTCTTTGCTGCTAAATCGCAAATGCAGTGAAAATTTTGGCATAAATCGGTTCAAAATAATTGGCCTAGGTCGGTCTACCTTTCATTGAAGAGCATCAGAGGCAATTCATATTGAATTTTCATTTCTTCTTCTTTGCAAACAAAAAGTATTTGTTTATAGTTTACAATTGTTTTAGACAACCAGTCACCAAAAGTTATGGGCTTTTCTCAGACTATTACAAAATTTGCCGAGGTGTCTCGATCGCTTTTTTGGATTTCAGTATTGAATGAAAAACACACTAGCTTCCAGCTTTCTTATTCCAGTCCATTGGTCGAGTCGAATGTCAGCAAAAGAAGTATCGACCAAAATGAACGTTATTTTGATAGCGATTTTTATTCTTATTTAAGTTTTGTACCACGAATCGTTATAATAGGGAATAAGATAAAATAAATGATTAAATCAAACAACAAATAGTTTTTAAATAAGAAGAAAATTCAATTCAATTTATCGTTCGCAAAAATTGGTTAACGCAGAATACAAATTGACATATTATTTAATCTTAATACCAATCATGGTATCCACCATTAGTGTAATTCATCATTATTTTTCTAAGCTATTAAAATTTCTATTTCATTGGCAATAGCTTCACCTTTTGTTGGGTACCCCCAGTTTGTTCAGCAAGTAGGAGAAGGTTTTTTTTCTTGTATTACCTATTAACTTTCACTGAAGAATTAACTTTCTTTAAAATGACATTAATTTTATTAATATATCATATTTAATCTGTTGTTCTATTACTCTTCTAGGCTGGGGTAAAATTCGCCATCCAGGATGGTCTCACCATATTTTGCAACAAGCTGATCTTCCGATAGTTGACAGTACCGAGTGTTACAAATGGAATAGGAGAGTTATCAATATACCAATCAGTGATTTTATGGTGTGTGCTGGCCATGGGCCCCAAAATCCAAAGGGTGGTTGCCATGGTGATAGTGGAGGGCCTCTTGTCTGTCAACAAGGCAACGGAAATGCATTTACTCTCCATGGAGCAGTAAGCTGGGGGTCACCACGTTGTCACACTGGTGATGCCTACACTGTATTTGCAAGAATTACAAGATTTAGAAGATGGATTGCTCAGTACATTCCGTTATAAATAATTGAAATACAATAGTTGAAAGTAAAAACAGTCTTGTAAAACAGGCTTGCACAAATAAAATTGCTATGAATCTTTACATTCTTAGATTTTGTTAATTGTTCTCTTATATCTTCTGTTTAGAAAAAATCTATTTTCCAGTATTTTACACTTTAATTTATCACACTATTTTCTCTTTTAAAAATAATATATATATATATATATATGTTTGCTTCACATTTTTATATCACGTATTGTGATTCTGCACTTCTCACAGTAATGCTAATATCATAAATGTGAGAATAACGACAGAAAAAGGCAGGTCAGATTTTTCGCCATGTGGATTTATATGACGTAGATATAAATGAACGATATTATATAAATGTCTCCAATAGATGGTCTATTGAATACAGATAGCTTCATGGAATTCGTGGAATCAGAGTAGCATTTGAAAGTGCTGACTATTAAAACATCCAAAGTATGGAGCCCGAGATAAAATTAAAAAAACCTTTGTTACTATTGTTGTTGTTATTGTTGTTGTTCTTATAGGCTTCCTTTCGTCATTTTAGACGATGGTTTTGTTCCTTGATTGTGTCAACCTTGTAGCTGCTGAGTTCTCATTGTTGACGATCACAGATTTCTTCATTTTATTCTCTTACTGGTGCTTAAACGTCCTGCAAGCTCTTTCCTACTACTCACTGCACTGCTTATCAAGGTTTACATTCTTTAATCCCTCCATTACATGTAAACCAATAGTATAAAATTCACTATATTATTTAATATACTATATCTTATCATGAATGTAAGTTAAGCATGCTTTCATATTTTGAATTAAGAATAACATTGCCATTACATCAGCCTCTGTCTATCGTACCCATTTCAGCTGATCTCCCTTTGCTACGTTCTCTGTTTCAGGAAACAGAGTATAAATAAATGCTAACGCTTTAAGTATTGTTTGTTTGTCACAAATATATATATATATATATATATATATATATATATATTTGTATTGTTGTCATCGTTTTAGATGCTTAAACCTGTCTCAAAGGTGCTCACAGGCCACGTGCAATACGTTCGCCTAGAATGACGTAAAATTCATTGTATTTTTATTACTTTCTTCCTTCAGCCCACTTCCAGGCAACACTAAAAGCCACTTGGTGTAAAAGGTTACTTTTATGATACATTTTGTTCCTATGTTCCTTTTTAAATTTTTCTTCTTCCTTCTTCTCCCAATTCTATCTGTAAAAAGATGTACCAACTCAATAATTAGTCACAAATAATGAATAAAAGAAGTGGACCTACTATGTCCAGAGACATCGCCTTAATCAATTCATTTTTCCTTAAACTTTGGGATTCGCAGAGGAGCCCTATTTCCTTAGTATTTTTTTATATTGGTAATTTATACACAACTTTGGAAGTTAGGATTGGTTGAGGGCGGTAGGGTTTTGCTTATTTCAAATAGCTTCGGTAGCAAGTAGTACTTGATTTGGAATCTTGTTTTATGTGTTTTCCAACAAATATAGGCAAAAATGTGGTGGTAAATAAAACACTGTTGTAGCTGCATTTAAGTGCTTTTGAGACATAGTGAGATTCAAGCTGTTTTTCCATTTTTCCATTTTTCGTCATTTTTTGTTGTCTTTGGAGTTGGCAAAAAATGTGTTTTGACAGTGAAGTCCAGCACGAAACTGTACCCTGTCTTAAAATAATGAATAATATAATATTGAAGAGTGATATTGTCCTGACTTTGAATTTATTCCCACCATCGAGCATGAAGCTAACTTTACAAGATTTTTTCAGTTAGCAAGAGTATAGAAGTTGCAGAGGTAACTCTAAAGCATAAAAACTATTGGAGCTTGTTGTAGCAACCCTGATTCGACAACTTCATTGGTACTAAGTATTTAATGAAAGCAGAAAAATTTGAAAACAAAGGTTCTCCAGACAATAAGGCAAGTTTCTTACAAACATAACACCGAATAATTCATTTACTAGCAGGAATATCTTATTTAAGGCCAAAGATATCAGTCCCTCAATATCAATTAAAAGTTGTTTTCTTGATTTTTAGGAAAATAAAGATATACAGGGCTTTTTTACTTTTTGTTACTTTCAAATCCGTTCAAGAAGACAATATCATAAAATTTAATCCGTTATAAGTATATGAAAATTTTAAACAAAATTTAAGAACAAATTAACAAATTGTAAACACACTCATTTGCTCTCCCGTTAAATTAAACATATTTTTTCTTTAATTTATTAATAACGTTTTCGATATGTTTCTATTAAGATATTACTACAAAATACTGAAGACAACATTTGAAAGTACTCAGTCGTACAAAGAGATTCTGAGCCCCATTGGAAGCATCAGCTTGTTATTATTACAAAATACTCGCAATGTAAACGTTGACTTGTGTCGTGACACTGAGGCTTTCGCTAGAGCTTTGTTTGTAGCAGTACTAACAAGTGACGTATGGCCATTGGATATTTCAACAAACCCACCAATTAATCATTGATCGATCCAATAAGTAGAGACTAGGAGAGAAAATGCAGTGCAAGTCCTCATCTTCTGGGAAAACCTTTTTCTTGTTTCCAATATTTTCTTATTTTTCATTTCATTAGCATTGGATGCAGATCTGCGGTACTGCATTCAAATGATCTGAAAAGATCCATAGTGCCGAGATATGGATTTACTTCCGGATTTACAGTGGCTATTTACAATGACAACAAGAGGTTGTGAGCTCTTATGGAGCAAATGGCTCTTTGATACAGCCAGACATGTTCAGCCTCCTTTTTATGAAAAGGCTCTTGGGATACGAAAGCAACATATGTTGAAAATAATGGTATTTTTCACATCAGAAACCACCAACTTTTCATTGTACTTTATTTTGTCAAATCGTTTATTTAGTACCAATGCCAGAGGCAATGCTTTGCAAGTACAGCCAAGTAATTTTATGTATTGATGCAATTCCTTACAAAATTGTGTTACAAAATATACTGCATATTAACAACTAACAGAAAAATAAACCATTTTTGATGGTAGGAGAAAGTTTACATTAAAACGGATTTTGGTTGTAAACCTTTCTCTTAGAGAGGAGAAAATAATTTCTTAACAATGTTTAAGGAATCTAACAATGTTGTGTACATTAAAGAAACTGAGCACACACTCGTTAGAATTGTTTTTTTCAAAGGTCTCTCCGACTACCATGAAGGCCAACCATTTATTTTCCAGATATGGCTTTTTTGTTTGGAGAGACTAAAAATTGTCTTTAAAATTACACCTGTTGTTCCATCCCAACCCCTGTTACCTAAGACCTAAGAGTAGGTTAAGTGAGAACCTTGCCTGCAAAATAGATTACGGGATTCATAACCCAATAAAAAGTAGTTCAGTAGTATACAAAAACCTACAGGTCGGAGCAGCAATAAATACATGTATATATGTGTCATAACAGCCCTTTTTTCTCCTTTATTTAGATGCTATATTTCATCATTTTCCTTCACCATTAGTTATTGTAACCTTGTTTCGTTGACATTTTTTACTACATATTTTATCACAACTATGTTTATTCCAGTTCTGCCTAAATTGTATCCGTCATTTTATATTTTTTTACTATTTATATTTAGGATATGACCAGCTGCTGTTTTCATATTTCTCTCTTTTTTATGGTCCACTCTTAATCCCTGGTTACTTCAGACCCCTATGTAAACCTTAGAATTATAAAGTAAAATTAATTTTTTCTTTACACTCAAAATAATTTCTATGTTTATTACATTAAAATTAGTATTAGTGGAAAGGACTTGGAAATAAAGGTTAAAAAATAAATGTGGAAAGGACTGGGTTCAGATGACTGCCTATGCCTTTTGTGATCAAGTACTATGCCGTCTCAGCTAACCGCGCCAAGATTCTAGTCAGGTCTTTCAGAAAGCAAAGAAAGTTGATTTGGTTCTTAAATGTTAAGTTTATAGCCCTCATTCTCCAATATTTCTACATGTAACGTTCTACAAACTTCAATAGCTTTATGTTGGAAATGTTATTACAAAGAATTGTTTGGATTACACTACTTCTCAGTAAGGGGTACATATATCGTCATTTTGCTTGGACGAAATCCAGATGATTAATTTCAAAGTTGGTGGTTCTATTTTTCACTGCCATTCCAATAGAACTTTCAGCTGAAAAGGCAGAGAGCGACCCATCGAAGTGAGGAAAATGGAAATGTAATAAATGACACTAGACATTTTATCTTGTTAGCAAGAAATTAAGTCAAGGATTTAATATGACAGTTAAAGTACAAAACTATTCTTTGCAGAAAAATAGATTGCAAAAAATTAGATTAACTGATTGCACTGCTTCAAGCCAGTTACCTTTAAACTCTATTTAATTTATTAAGTTCTTATATTACATTGTTTTATTCCTGCTATGCAAGTATTTTAAAACGTATGTAGACAATACAGTAATTTTTTGAACACTTAGATAGTTTGACATAACTCAAAGTAACGTTTAGAACCCCTTTAAACTAATACTGTGATCGTAAAATATTCAGTATTCCCAAGGCTAAAAATAAGTATTCACAAGATGTTTAGAAATTGGTTTTACGCTAAATCTATTTACAAAGAGTATTCCAGGAAGAATTATTAGATTCTAAATCTTCCAAATATGGCTAGGAATATCCTTTAGTAACTATTGAGGTTGTTTAACCTGATTACTAATGACAAAGAACCATTTTTAAGAGAAGAAAATAGGTTACACTTTTCATTGAATTTGATTACTTCAGACTACTTTTGCTTAGCACCTTATCCCCAAAATACTTACTGTACTCTAGGATTATTAAGATGACGATAATGCAATTTAGCGTTTTGTGTAGAATGTTCAGGTGATCAGAAACTTCCCAAGTTCTACCTCTCTACCTCCTTCGCTGTGGTGGCAATTAATGCAAGTTGTTTGTAAGTGCTGGAGACTTTGTAGATTCAAGCAGAGCAACTGTTATTGCCTTCATTTCAATGAAAAGGTAAGTACAATACAAGGACGCGAATAATTAGAGAAGCACAAGGTGTGCACATTCGTGCATTGCCGAAAGTGGAGTCACAGCTTGCGTTTAATTACTCTAACAGCATGAAAGACCAACGATTTTAAAAAAATTTTCAAGAGGTGCTCTCACATAAAATTATTACCTTGACCCGATATTTGATATTTCTACCTTTGTAAGAGGCAATATTTTGATAACCTCTGTAACTACCAAATTGCAGTAATTCGTTGTATGCCACAAATTCCCTATGTTCATGTTATATTTTCCTTTTTCTTCTAGTTCCTTTTTCTGTGTCGATCTAGGATGTAGTAAATGTCATTTAACCTTGTTTTCAACATTTTCTTCATTAATCCTCTTTACTTTGATTTGTATTTTACCAATATCTACCCATCCCTTTAACGGCTGTGTCTTTGCTCTTTGATTTAGACCTGGCATCTCCATTTCGTTTCGTACAAGAATTTTATTCTCCCTCAGGAATGCATCTTGAAACACCAATGGTGATGGAATCCCTGGGATTTCAGAGCTTTGGACTCATGTATCCGATATAGAAAAAATGTTTTACCATATACAGCTCGTTCACTGTTAAGTATGAGATATCAATTTACCAATAACTCAGTATAATATAATTTTGTTCAAGTGATATATTTATTAACATACATTTAAAGTAATTTGTCATATAGATACTTTCTCGCTATCTTTTTTTAAACAAAGCCCTCATTGTTCTCTAAAAATACAGCATGAATTATAGAGCATTGACTTTCGAACAATGCTTTGACAACATCTGATGATCAATGGAAGTTTTTGTGTTTGGTAGATTGAATTGGGGTAAGCAATACAAACTGTGTCCTTTAGTTTGTATTTTACCAACCAAGCTTACACGTGTACAAATGTGAATGGAGCAAAACAAAATTTAGCTTGAATATTCATATGTTACTCTTTATCAACTCCATTGTATCTTTATTGAATTAGTGGTTTATCATTTCTTGAATCATATTGTTGGGGTGATATTTAGAGAGATACTTCTCCCGTCATCTTGACGTATGATGGCATTAATGTATTTCCAAATATAGCCAAAATCTATTTAATTTGAGGCATGATTAACTAGAGTGTTCATGTGCCACTGAAAAGTTAAGAGTTGCTGGAACTGAAGGTATAAGTATGACAGGTAAGTCAAATGACAGACCTGCTTGAAAGATGCCTATTTTTAAAACCTTGAACCACTATGATTTTAGTCAAAGCAATCAGAAGCAAAACAATTCCAGGCAAAAGCAGTGCTATAAAAGAAACTGGTTTTGTCAATGCAAGTCGTCCACATGGAAATGTAAACAGAGAATTGGTGAAGCTTTATTGAAGAAAGAGTAAAATGATGAATAATTTTCAAATTTGGTACAAGAATATAAATCTACACAAAATAAAACTTTTCAGGTCCAATTGGCAAAATCTTTGCAACTGATATTTAATTTTGTGTAATTGTACTTTTGCGTGCAGAGGGCAAAACATGTTTGATCAGATGATTCAATAACAGAGCACTAGTTAAAAAATAATATCAAGAAGTGTTCACAGTTTTCCTAAGGACTATTTTTCTATAAAAGAAGGTATCCACTGTTTATAACATTTAAGTAAATAATATCTTCAAGGTTACAGTTGCTTACATATCATTATGCTCATCAAATTACAGAGGCATTATTCTGAAAATATCGAAAATCATTGCCTTTTTTTGTAAGGTTAATTATCTCAAAGGTAACTTTGCATTATCTAGGTCATTAGGCAGATGATACATCAAGTACTTTACAAGAAGTTACCCATTAACTTTCTTCCCAGAATTCTTGTTTTTGTCAATATTTCTTGTTTGTAATATTAAACATAATAGGTGCTCTAAAGTATAATGAAATACTCGTGTTGTTTGATCATTTCATATTGCAAGACATTTTGATTAGCTTTGAGAAAATCACATATAAATAATTTCTTATAATGAGTTCGCATTATTGCAAACTACGCACGGGGTACAGACATGATGACTTGGATTATTACATTGTTGCCCTTTTTGGCTTTCTGTGTTTGTGCTGAAGGTAAGTAAAGTTATGTTACTTGCAGGCAAGTTTATACCTTCAGTTTAAAAAGAAGAAAAGAAAGAAGAGAAAAAAAGTTAAGATATTTAAATTAAATATTGATTATTGGATTACACATTGTGCTATACCGTTATGTATACATCGGTTTAATTTATACAGTAATCTTATGAGCAAGGCAGGTTTTAATCTAATTTTTTAAGTATTTGAGAAAACGTTTCATGGTAGCCAGACGTTTTAGTGCAAGCTATTTGCATATCAAAAGTAATTAATGCATCTACTGAACACTAAATGTAAATGCTACGTGTGTGTCGAAAAAGGTCCTACGAATAAAATATCTTTTTTGTTTTAAAAATTAACAAAGCCTGTTTTTAATTCACTTTCAAAACTTCCGGTCATTTGTCATTTATCAAGCACCCTTTGTTGTACATATAAGAAATACGAGGATATTAAGACAACGATTAATATTTTGCTATACCGATTCTCTTCCTCTGATGTTCATATAATTTCTAAGCTTCTGTCATAAGCATACTTGGTATAGCATACAACAGGAAAAGGATGTGTTTCAATATTTCTGGCAAAGAAATAGATTCCAATTTTCTTAGAAATAAGTTATGGAGTGGTTTGACAAACGTAAATATTTCCTAAATATATTTATATATAGTTCTGCATAGTCATCAGATTGTCTGTGAAAAGCTTTGCTTTGTTTACAGTAAACAGGCAAAATTTTTGGAAACACTTTTGCTTTCTAAAACAAATCTCACATGTAATTTTCAGAAAAAAGTGGGTCTTGCTTTTTTTGCTGGCTAATGTGATATCCTTAGTTTAGCTTGAACCTTAAAAGATAAAAATTCTGACAAAGAAAAAATACATAGCAGTAAGCCGAAACTCAGTTAAAGAGGCAATTAAACAAAAATTACTGATGTTACAGTGGTATACCAAATTTGCTGGAACCACTGTGGATAGAAGAATTGAGGTGTTTATGACACCACTCTGAATTTTGCTTATGTTGTGAGTAATGCTTTTAAACAGAAAAAAATCAAGGTTTTGGAAAAAATATAGTTATGAAAGGTATGTGGAATGTCTCACAGCGCTAGCTGATGTCTGGAATAAGATTAAAGTTTAAATGGCATAAAGAAGTTTCAATTAAACCGTTCGGAGACAGGTAAAACTTTGTATCGACCTGAGAGGACGTTGTAACCCCGATGTAATATGCACTGAATAGCGGTTTTAAAAATTTGGTTTTACTAGAGGCTGAATTTTGTGATCCTTTTTCAGTGCTTTCAAGATTTATTAACAACTATTCCATTGTATTTCTCTTTAGAATGTGCAAATGAGCTTCCTACAGTCTACTGCGAAATATATAAGGATTTCATTTGTTTTGACAAATCTAAAGCAGTCTTTTGCAATAATACTTGTGGAATATGTCCTGGTAATTTCAAAATTGTCTTTTTTTTCTGTTATGCATTCCAGACTCTCTTTCTTAGAGTAAATCCAAAAATACCCTTAACCTTCAGGTTTCGTTTTTCAGGATTATTTTTGTAGTCTTTATTAGCCACACAAGGAGCTTTTTTACCCCTTTCCAATCTTCAACAGCTTTTTTATTTATTTGTTTATTTATATTTTATGTTTTATTTAAAAGAGAGTTGTGTAGAGCAACGTCTTATATTCTTGTAAAATTCAAAATTTACAGAAACCACTATTTTGTTTTTATTTGTTAATTGCTTCAATCGCCCAATAAGGCCAAATTTTTAAGAAATTGGGAAGGCTTTGCTACATATAGAATCAAAACCCTAAAACTCACATACAAAACCAAACATACAGGGAAGCTAAAATAATTATCCTTATACAAACAACTGTATTACAAAGTCTGTTGGTGAACAGGTGTGTTCAGGTAGCTCAGGTAGCAGACGGTATGACCGAGAGAGACTAGTTAGCCAGTGTCTAAGAAAGATTGTCCATAATACCTATAAACCTTATTTGTAGTGCAACCGAGATCTTTTCCGCATTGTCATAGTTCCATTTTGTTTCTGCACATTGTTGTGCTATTGATATATAGGTATCATTAAGTCCGTATTGGCAATACAGTAATCCTACTTATGTGTCCTCATTAGACAATCTGATTTAAAACTAAATAAATTTAGAGAACATTCCTCGCACTGTTGAATTGATAAAAAAATCAAAGTATGATTTTTGCAAGATCTTGCCAGCGTACTTAGACCTAACATCTATTTACAAATCATATTCTAAAAATAACGTATTCTAAATCTTTAACAAATAGCTGGAAATTTCACTTGAAAATTTGACTTCATTAAATTCTGCTGGATAGCGATGACACGGAACAATTGTTCAAACTTGACAATAGCCTATACTTTTACGAATTGTATAACATCCGACTATGGCCCCTTAAAAGCTTATCGACAAAACATTCATTAAGTCCAATTCTTTCTTTTAAATTTCTCGTGAGGATGAGAGGTTCTTGCTTATAAAGGACATTGGTCAGTAGATAACAAAGCCATGAACAATGATCGAGGAAAACTATCCAACTATTGTTCCCCCCCCCCCCCCACTCCCTTTCTCTCTCTTTAACACACACACACACACACACACACACACACACACACATGTGACGAAAAGGTTACAAAGACGAGGAAAAAAGCAAATTGCGCTTTATTAACAAGGACCGGAACCACCCTAAAATATTTGTAATGGGCTATCCAAGGAGTTGAAAACCATGAAAATTTTTTATTATTTGTCTATGGTGGGCTTATATTGTTTTAGATAAACAATATTTTGAAAAGATGATGTCTTAAATTTTTACTTTTTATTTTCTTTTTAATTTGACTATCGAGTGAATATTTTGAACGAAAATAGTACTCAATATAATTTTCAACTCTTTATTAACATTTTCTTTATAATGGTGTAGGTAGTACGGTGTCACCAACAGCAGTTCCAGGAACAGAAGGTAAATGGTTTTCCTGTCTTAAGAATTTTTGTATGATTAACATCTCTGTAACAAATTTCTTTTCGGAGAGGAGGTATTATTTTTACTTAACCCATAGGCAGGAAGATTAGCAGTTGTGATAAAGACGATTTTGGATGTTTTTCACAAGACAGCAGCCTAGAAACAAACTGTTAGAAGTAACAGGGTAGTAAAGTCATAGTTTCATTGTAACAATACAATTGTAAGCTGACTGAATTCATGCAATTATTTAAGAGGGAATATTATCCCAAGACAAATGCTATGAATAGACGATTTACCGATTCATTAATAGGTTTAGGTAGTTATTTCTATTTTTATTTATTTATTTGTACAATTATTCATTTAAAAATGTTCATTTACTTGTCTTCAATCCGTTCCTTTCTGACCTTTGTATATTAATACATTTAATCAAAATCTTGAAAACAACTGACCTTTATATATTAATACATTTTATCAAAATCTTGAAAACAACTGACCTTTCTATATTAATACATTTTATCAAAGTCTTGAAAACAACTGACCTTTATATATTAATACATTTTATCAAAATCTTGAAAACAACTGACCTTTATATATTAATACATTTTATCAAAATCTTGAATCAACTGACCTTTCTATATTAATACATTTTTTCAAAACCTTGAAAACAACTGACCTTTCTATGTCAATACATTTTATCAAAATCTTAAAAGCAACTGACCTTTCTATATTAATACATTTTTTCAAAATCTTAAAAACAACTGACCTTTCTATATTAATACATTTTATCGAAATCTTGAAAGCAACTGTCCTTTCTAT
>RDPX01000006.1:6483652-6548059 GCA_003991215.1 Morbakka virulenta | reverse complement strand
TTTCTGGTAAACAGACTCTGATCCTGAGCGGCAAGAATAAAACCCTCTGTTTCCCCTTTCAGTCCGGAGCTCCTCAGCCAATGATGGGTTGCTACTTTATCTACATCAACGTTATTGCTTCGGGCTGCGAACTGTCCGTGGAGGGTTTTTTCTTGCCACCGAGACTCGAGTTTGTCCAAACCAGTTTTCTTAGCTTTTTGCTTGGTTTGTTTAGCAGCTAGCGTTGGGGATGGTGAAGTTTCTGCATTTAAATCAATACCAAATAGGTTCAGAAAATTTTCCTGATTCTTTGAGAATCGAGTGAAATCTTTTTGAATTTTTGTGCCTATTGACAAGTTGGAGTATCCAATCGTCTGTTAAATCAAGATATTTTTCAAGCCCAATGGTGGATGTCTTGTAAGAAAGTTCTAACTGGATCATTCCCCTGCCTTCTTTATTTCTTGGGAGGTACAAATGATCAAAGTCTGACTTAGGGTAATGCATTCTGTTACATGTTAGTTGCTTTCTTATCTTTGTATCTAGCTTTTGAAGATCACTCAGATTCCAATTAATTATATTAAAACTAAAGCTAAAAACCGGCACTGCGAGAGAATTTATAGAATTTATTATTATTGTTGTTATTAGTAATATTATTATTATTAATTTTTCTTATTATGCTATCACTGTATATCGTAGTAGGCTAGCCATTTCCAATTTAGTATAGTGTTTCAAGTGTGTAGAGTCTAACATAAACACTACTTTATGTATTGCTCTAGAAAATTAATAAAAATTGCTTAGGATATTTGAAAGTGTCAATAAACATGTACTTTACATATCAATAATCAACATGCTACACCAACAAAAATTATCACGTGCCATCACTTCCAAAGTAGAAAGAAAAGAACCTTTCTATCTACCTTTTGCACACTGACAGAGAAGAGATCGGTAGATTATATGAGAATGACAGCAAACAGATGGTAAAGAAGATTCGTGATCATTAATGTCCTTTGAGAACATGGTACGTAAAAAAAGACAAACATTCATATTAAAGCCCTGTCACTGCACAAAATCTCTGCTATAACAAAATAATGCTACCCCAAGTAGTTTCAATCTCTTTCAGGTCCCATGCTGCCTTGTGGTATTCCAGCTGTTCAACAGTCAAGAGTTATTGGTGGACAGAATGCTAAGCCAGGAGCATGGCCATGGCAAGTAGCACTATATTATTGGGGTGGATATTTCTGTGGAGGTTCGTTAGTGACGCCTCGATGGATTATCACAGCAGCTCATTGTATTGGATACAGACATAGCCAGTATAAAGCACTTCTTGGGGTTCATAATGTAACAACAATTCAACCAGATCAGGTAAATTCTAACTCAATTCATTAATTTACGACCCTCACTACCTTTGACTTAAGGAAAACATTTTTATCTACTAAGATCTGCTAAGATATCTCTGATAGATATGGTCATCTTACGCATTTTACCTGGACATATCAGCTTAGCGAAATAAAGTATTGGTTCTGGAAACTTAAAATGTCGAAATGATATCTAATGAAAGCTATTCCATCAAAGTATTCCTTTTTTTTACACTGGAGTCTTCATTCCCAAATTCTATCTTAAAAAACATCTACAAAATCAACAACATACCACTTATTACGGATAAAAGAATTTAGCACCGTATTTTCAGGGAGTTGACTAGGGCTTGAACATTGAAGATCTCTTATAGTAAACTGTTGATTTAATCACCCAAACACTACTGCTATTGATCTCTATTTATTTGCTGTTTTACAAAAGTTATCTATAAAATCAATTTTAGAATATTTGACTGCTTTACTAAGTCTCTATCATTCAAAACGATAAAAGAAGCAACAGTGGTAATTTAGAATTCCGCTTACGTGTCATGCGCGAAACGTTGATGATCATACACTTCAAAGCTTCTCTGTCTTAACATGTGTAAAGGAGTTTACTTCAACTTGCTGTCTTGATCCATTCTTTGCTCAAATACTTCATTTTCTGTCTCTATGCCTTTTCTCCTTATAACATGTCTGAAAGATTTCATTTTCCTTTTATTGAATGTCTTTAATACTTCACATTTTACGTTAGCGATTGTCAGTACTCGCTCAGTTGACACTGTTGATGCATGAAATCTGTATCATTTTTCTTACGAATCACATCTCTGTTACCTCTAAATGCTTTTGCATAACGGACTGCATGTTTCACATCGATACATAAGAAATCAGGAAATGTTACATTTCAAGATTCTCCGACTCGTTAACATATTAATCTTTGTACTTTTCTAAAACAGAACTCTTTATGTTGAATGCCTTTTTACTTAACCCAATTCTTGTTTTATTTTGCAATCAGATTTGCCATCAGATATAAAAAATTATCCTATATAATTAAATTTTTTTAATTCTTTGATCTCTATTCCTTTCACTGTACGCTTGCATGTTGGTGGTTCTGCCTCTTTGATACTGTGATCAAATAAGCTTCCTTTGCATTTAATGACAACCCCAAGGATTCACTTTCTTCTGTAACTTTATATAGAATATGTTGGAGATCTTCTTCTGTTTCAGCAATCAAAACACTATCATTTGCTTATCTCATGTTCTTTACATTACGTCCATTTATAACCATTCCTTCCAGCTCTTTGATTTCCTTCCAGATTTTTTTACTGTACAACAAAAACATGCCTAGTGCTAAAATATCTCTTTGTCTATTACCTCTTGCATTTTTTTACCGATCACTCAGTTCATTTTCAACACTAACTGCAGCTGTTTGTTCCCAGTATAGATTTCTTATCCATCGTAGAGCCTTTCCATCAGTATCAAGTTTAACAAGTATAGCAAACAGTTTTTAATGTTGAACTTTGCTTTTGAGTAAACAAAATATAGATTATTTTGTATCTCACTATTTCTTTCAGTCACATTGCGCATACTAAATTTTGCATTACTATTTCCCTTCCCTTCAGTGACTACGTATTGCACATCTGCATTTTTTCTCGTATCAGTCTTTTCATTCTTTCCATTAAGATTATTAACATTAACTTTGCAATGTGACCCATTGGACTAATAGTTTTATGTAGCTCACATTGTGTGGCGCCTACTTTTTTGACAGTGTTACAAATATTGATATATACAGGGTCTTTGATATTGTTCCAGTTTTATACATTTCATTCATGATGGATTCCATTCTACTGATTGCACTATCTGCCAGTGCTTCTAACATTTCAACCGAGATGTTTTCAGCTCCCATTGTTTCACCATACTTCATGCTTTTCACAGCATTTTCAACTTCTTTATAAATTTCTGGTCTTTCTCTTCTATCGTCTTCAAACAGGGTATTGATGCATTCTTCCCAGATACTAAGAATGTCTTCTTTATTATAGATCTGTTTTTATTTATCAAACATTCACTTAATTAGAATACGTTTTTCCTGCCAGGCCTTTTACTTTGGTGTGTGCTACTAATGGATTTCTAAAAACTTCTTTCTCTTTTTCAAACACTATTTGTTCCACCATGATTTTTTCCTCTTTACATAACTGTTTTACTGCATAGTCTAGCTCTTTGTATTTCAATATATCTTTTCTCTTTGCATATCTTTCCTCCTCCATCTTATCGAGAAAATAATTGGTCATCCATTTCTTTTTCTTTTCAACTTTGATTTTAGGTATCGTTTCTTTTGTATTTTTGCTCAAGGTCTCCTCGAAGACTCTCCATTCTTCTTCAATCTCTTCTGTTTCAAGCATTTGTAATTTCTGACACCTGTTCGAGACTTTCAATTAAAATTTACTTCTTATATTACGAGATAAATAATAAATATTCATAATCAATAATAGTAATAAATAATTAATAGTAAATTAGAACTAGAGATAGAATTTCGAAAAGAGTACAACAATTAAGACTCGTTTCAAATAGAATTTACCTTTCCTATTACATTTTCCTTTCAAGGCCATATGTTCCTAGGGTATTAAAGTTGATACAGCATAAAGCTATTATAAGATTCAATTCCGTATATTGTGAATAAAGTCCTTAAATTAGGAGAAAGAATTCAAAATAGAAATATATCAGCCTCCTTCATTACAGTTTACCCCTTCGTGAAATAGGTTTAGAATGAATTTCAAATATGAAACTTACGACATATATTTCTTACGTACCTGTTGAAAAAAAATACTGCCTTTGGCCCTTATGCGAAAATAATATAACGATGTGGAAAAAGTGGCTTTATTATCCAGCCTCAGGAAAAAATTGGACATGACAGGAAAAATGCAACTTTGATCATGTGAAATAAGTTCAGGTCCTAATTACAGATGTTCTTGTTTGCTAGCAAATACAGTTCAACTATGAAAATGTAAACTGGCATAATTACCTGAAAAAATAATTACAGTAAGCAGCTATTCCAAAACAACATTCATGTGTACCAAATTGTCCATTTATAATGTAGTTGTTTCTTATCATCACTATTAAAAACTCTCTCTTTTACTAATTTAGAGTTATTTGTTAGAATTTCAATTCGAATAACCCATAAATGTAACAAATTATGTTTTCTACTGTGTGAAAATTCCTTCATTTAATATAACTTTCTGGATTTTTAATTAAATCATAATTGGGGTTCACCTTCAAATATTTACAGATCAAACAGTCTAATTTTTGCTAAAAAATTATTTAATAGATAACAGAAGCATAAACGTTTTTTGAAAACGATACCAAACGGCAAAGAAAAGCATATACTCTTTCAATGTTGCTTATTTTGTCCGTAAACAACCTCTCTTTCACAATCCTGGCTTCGTTTTGTTTAGTAAAAAAAGTGCCAATGCTCAGACAGAACCAAGGGCTCAGTTGATTACAGAGGGAATTGATTTTCGGGAGGATATATCATAAGTAATCATACTTTTATTGATATTTAATGAATACAAATATCATGAAAAGTAATCTTTTATATTTAGTTTATAGATATCGAAAAGATTATAGTCCATCCCAAATTTGGTAACTACAACAACGACATTGCCCTCTTGAAACTTGCCAGACCGGCAATTTTAAATGACAGAGTAAGGACAGTCTGTTTACCTAAAGCTGGTGAAGATGTACCCGTTGGAACCAAGTGTTATATTACTGGTAAGTAAGGCAAAATTTAGTTGCCTCATTAAATGTGCGAATTTACAGCTTAGTGTTTAGTGGAGTTAGTGGAAACGGTCCAAACTTTTATTGCTGGAGAGATAAAATCTAGGATTTCACATTTTTTATGTCTGAAAGGGCTAAATTCCAAAAGTTATTTCATGTTCCAATAAAGGCTGTGAGCACTTAAAACAATGGAACGATAATAATTTAAGAGATTTTTTTGTGTTGTTGTTCCAAAATCAGAAGTAAATCTTCGAGAAAAAAATGTTAATTAAATTTTCTAAAGCTCTATGTGTATCTCTGATTCTCAACTTTCCGAAATGGTTTTTACTAGGAGGGTAAAATGACCCCGTTATAAATGAAATTTGCTGAAAATATCAATAATTAAAGTTTTAAAGCTTGGTATCTTATAATGTAACCGGCAGGTACTATTTTACGCTGTATACTACAAATCATGATAGCAAAGGCAAATCCCATTTTCTTTTGCAAAGTGGAGGCAGCTAAAGTTGTAATTGTTTACACAGTCACATAAAATGGCTGGGTCTGATTTGGGCCCAGTAAGATACAACGTATTTTTTTACCTCTTACCGGAAAGAGCTAAAAATTTATTTGACAGCACGATTAAATTTTGAGAATGCTTGCATGTCTACCAAATCTGCAGCCCGCTTTTCCCTTGTATCATTTATCTGAACCCATATTTTTTTGGATTTTCTATTTACTGGTTTATGTAATTCTTGTGCTAATGCTTGCATCTCAGTTGACTGAGATGTTAGGAAACCCTGACGACTGTTTAGTTTTGTGCTTTTCTCAAGGATGCTCCTATCTCAAAGCTCGTCTTAGCACCAATGATGTTCTCAGTTATATAGTTATTTAGTCTTTTCCTGGCAGTGGGGTAAACAATACTGTCCATTTCAAAGGGTGTGAGCTTTTTAAAAAAAATATGGACTCCCAAGCTTTTTTTATAAATTGAGCCTTTGTTGCTCCACATACAAAGCAATTTTCTCTTTTCATACTTCTCCCATTTTTAGATACAATATTTTTGTGTCATTTGTGTCAGTGACCTGTTTACGTTTGGCATAATTCTTGTTTCTCTCCATTTTATTTTTAAAAATTAAATAATTATATATAACTAGAATTATTTTTAAAAAAATGACGTGAAGGATCTGCCATGGAATGAAATTATAGGCAAATCATGGTGTCGAAAAATCACTCCTTTGCTAAATGTTCTACTCAGATCAGGTTGACTTGACTATAGCACACTAAGTGTGTTCGAAATGAGTCTGTTCCAACCAGAATATTGTATCCTCAAAACAACTTTTGAAAATAACAAACAAAGAAAGCTATTTTAGGCTTGTTTGGCTTGCGTGATGTGCTAATGAGGTTAGATATATCGCCGTCAGGTATCTTACTCTTTTCCAAACATTAATGCAACAAATAATTAGTTTACGTATTCACCAGATGAAATTCATTGCAAACTAAATGAAGACCTACTAAATGAAGAGATTGCGGAAGAACAATGTGACTTCAGACCATGAAAACGCACAAGAAATCAAATCCTCAGCCTAAAAATGGTTATTGAAAGAGAATAGGGAACGGTACAAAGACTTATATTTGTGCTTTATAGATTAGTTTAAGGCTTTTGACACGGTTTGTCCTGATATATTATGGAATGACATGCGTGATATGGAATGTCCTGTTCAAATCATAATACTGCTGAAATTCATGCATGATCAACAGAGAGCTACTGTAAGAATAAACTATGGACCAACGGAATGGTTTGAAATCCAACAAGGAATCAGCCAAAGCTGCACCCTGTCACCTCATTTGTTTAATATCTACTCGGAGTCAATCATGAGGAAAACACGACAGGAATTTGAAGGAGGAATATATGTCGCAGAGGACAAAGTGTCGAATCTAAAATACGCTGGCGATGTTTACCTGATTGCCGCAAGCATGACTGGACTCCAAGATTTGGTAGACCGGGTGAAAAGGAAGAGCGAAGCTAGCCTACTTTTCCTAAACGTAAAGAAAACAAAGGTCATAATATCTCTAAAGTTCCTTATCAATGAAACAGCCAAAAATGTCAAGAAGTTCCTATACCTGGGGGCTACATTTTCGAACAGATATGATGATTGCAAGGAAATAAAAAAAGAATAGTAGTTGCAAAAAGTGCTCTGTTTGCTCTTATTAGCATCTGGAAGAACAGAAATATATCGTTTAGGACAAAGAAAAGATTCCTAACTTCTCTTGTGTTCTCGATAGCAACGTATGCGTCAGAATGTTGGGTCCTAAAGGTCATCAGACAGAAAACGTCGGGAAAGCTTTGACCTATGTTGTTATAGCAGAATTCTTCGTATCAGTTGGACAGACCGGGTAACTAATGAGTCGGTATTGCAAAAGATCAGCTACGAAGAACGTTTGTTAAACACAACACAAGCTGGCCAGCTATCCTTCATAGGTCAGATCTTGAGGTATTACGGTCTAGAAATTACTCTTCTTACGGTCGTGGTTATTGCAAAGAGACGCGAAGGCAAACCAAAAACTACACCGAGGGATAACATTAAAGACCGTTGTGAATTGACAATGCAGAAGCAACGAGAAGTGGTGAAGAGGGCCACGGCTGCTTGAGCTATCTGTTCCTGGTGATGATTCACCAGAGAGTGGTACTTCATGGATTGAAATATATGTACTAAAAAATAGTTAAATTATTTCTAAAAAAATAAAAAATGAGGAAAAAGGGTGTTTCAAGGATAATACTTCCCTCTAAAAAGTTTCAGGGTGAAAGGATTGTAGCAACTAGTGTACAAATAAAAAAATATGCAATATGATATACTATATAAAAAGATATTTTTATATATATAAAATGGAATACAGAGCAGAATGCGAATAAGGAACAACTTTCTCAGAAATTAAAGGTAAATTACAAAGCTAAATATTAACATTCTCTGTTCCCATTGCTACCATGGGCACAACCTATGCAGAGATAAGCAAGGTAAAGATGGTATTGAGGCAAAATACCACCTCCAAATAATTAATGAGATTCAAAGAACTCTTGAAGGTGGGAGAGGTTCAAAGACATTAACAGATAATAAGGTCTCTGACGACGAGTACACCTTGATCCTATTAGAGCTTGCAAAATAGTCAAGTAATGTAAGAGGTACGAACAAAAACTAAGAAAGTAATTGATGAAGAGACAGGATCATCAGTGATCAACTAAGGTAGAAAGGAAGCTATTGATTCATTTTGAAAGATTAACAAGGACAGGTTTAACATCTAAAAATTTCTTGAGTAAAAAGTAAGATGGTAAGTGAGAGGAAAAATCAGATGAAAGTGAGAAAAAAATGAGATGAAAGTGAGATAAAAAATAAGATAAAAAGTGATACAAATATATTTAATCATTAAAAATGTATGTCATTTTTAAAGATACCAGCCCCCAATAAGTTAAACCTAATTATTAGAGAGTTCCTTAAAACAAGGAGAAACATTCAGAACCAACAAATTACAGAGCAGCAAGGTGAACAAGGTGCTTTTTCTGCATTAACCAAACAATTCAAACCAATAAGAGATACCTTGAAATATTTTTTTCGAAATATCATAAGTGATATTTAACCTATCAGTGAGAGTAACCATGATCTACCCAATATAATTATCCCTCAGTTTCCAGCTATTTAAGATTCTGAAAGTGATGTGAAAGATAGGTCTGAAGATAGGTCTGAAATTATTGATAAGATTGGTAATATAGCTGCAAGTTATTTGAGAAGTTTTGCTATTAAAGATTCTGATAAGACCTATGGATTCTATGATAAGATTGGTCAGTTTAAAATAGGTGATACCAGAGTTGGTGTGATTGGTCCCAATATTGTTGTTGGCGATAAAGAATATCAAAGTGCACCTGACATTAGGGAGCTTATTGTAATGGAAACACCATATTCAACCTATGCAAAAATAATGATGAAAACAAATTCATTGATAAAAGGTAATACTAAATATAGTAAGACCTCCAAAGCTAGTAAGGGGAGGAAATGGAACTATTTGTTAAAGGATATATGGGATGAAAGGAAGCATATAAAGGAGATGGCTCAGAGTCAACACCATCTCAAAAATCTATTATACTGTCTAGTGACCCTCATGCTCTGCTTAAAATATTTGACTTACTACTGAAAGACTGCAGGTAATACAGGCGTGATGAATAAGGCTGTAATAATATTGAATAAATTAAAAGGCAACAAGTGATAGATAATAACTCATATTTAAATATTTAAAGACTACGAGCATGCACAAAAGGTATGGAAAGATTCTGGATAGATACTCCAAAGGAATATCACGACTGGTATAACCAGTCTGACGTCTTGCTCCCAGCTGATGTCTTCGAATATTTTCGAGATGAATGGAGTCAGAATTATGAATTAGACCGAAGGTGGCATTATACAGCCCCAGGTTTAGCTTCAGATGCTACTCTAAAAATTACTGGAGTGGAACTAGGGTTGTTATGAGACATAGGTGTGTTGCTCTTGGTTAAGCAAGACATTAGGGGAGGAATCTAAATGATAAGAAATGCAAATGGATTGATATCAAACCATGCAGTGTCATTACATAATCAAAAAGAGAAATAGTAACGAGATTATTGGAGGTAGTAGTAGAAGAATGTCAATTCTATATGACCAAGCACTCTCTGGTCTTAATACTGATTAGTTAAATGTAAAATTGCAAATATTTATATCTGTAGTAAAAGAATGCAGTGAACGTTGAGGTGGAGGGAGGAAGGAACAAGACCGAGAGTTAAGTATCAAGTATCATTTGACATGGTCTGAGAAATACCTTATCGTTTTAAACTAATCTATGTTTGCTTTTTCTTTCAATTTTCTTTTCAAAATTATAACCATCCTCTTATGGTCGCGTGGGTTAAAAATGGTATTACGATACCTCAGGTCGCTGGCATCTATTACCTCCAAGATTTTTGCTTTTACTCTAGATGATAAACTTCTGTTCTTCATATTGAAACTTTCAAGTACAATGACCATTTTAGACATTGTTCAGCAAGATAGTTTTTATTAATCAAAGGCCAATATATAATCTCCTAGAAAATTTTAATCACATTTTTTAGAATTAAGCTAAACTATTCATAACTGGTGCTGTTGCTTTCTTCTTTTAGGGTTTGGTAAAATAAAACATCCCGGTGGACCCCAAACAATATTACAACAAGCAGATATGCTAGTCGTAAGCCAAGCAACATGTACAGCTTTAAACACCAACAATACAGGAATCACAATTACCCCTGAAATGGTCTGTGGTGGCTATGGTCCCTCCAACATTAAGAGCGGTTGTCATGGAGACAGTGGTGGGCCATTTGTTTGTCAAAATGGAAAAGGAGGAGCATTTACTCTGCAAGGAGCTGTAAGCTGGGGATCGTCTTACTGCGACACTAGAGACGCTTATTCAGTTTTCGCTAGAATTTCAGCCTTCAGGTCCTGGATCGATAAAAGCATCTCTGAATGAATGAAGAAATTTATTGTAAAATAAAACATCGTGTCTTTAGGAATACAATTAGTAAAAAAATAAGCATTATTAATTGATATCTGTTTGACACTGCATTTTTTGTATGTTGAAAATGAGTAATTAGAAATATTTGTTTGATTTTAAAGAGAAAATATGTTCAAATAGATTGTTAAAGATAAATTTACATTGTCGTGATTTCATGCTATCTTTGGTCCTGTGCTTTTTTTTAACTTAATTTTATTTGCAATACTTTGTCAAGTGTTAGATGTTACTCTATGCAAAATAAAGGTATGAGAGCAAGTAACAAAAAATAGAGAGAAAAAAAAACAACAAGGAAAACTAAAAGGACTTAGATGAGCGGTTATTGCGACGGCAAGAGGTCTACCTCACTTCAGCTCCGATCCAAAGTACTCATGCAAAAGATACTAAAAATTAAGAGTGTAATACTGCTAGTAACAGTCCTAAAAAAGGTTCTTAAAACTACAACTCGATTGAAATAATGCGATTTAATTTAATATAAAAAAATGCCCTTTGGCAGTATTTTTGTTCACTCAGAATTATTTCATTTCATTCTGTTGTCCAATAATGATAATAAAGATAAATTTAAATAGTGGTACTTAATATTTAAGATCTTCATTCCTTTATTTCTTCACTTTCTCATTTCTTGATTACTTTATTAAACTATCATAAACAATGTCAATGAAATTTTACTAACATCAATAATGAGTTTTAGTAACTATATTGCTAAACTAACAGCACAAAAGAACAATGTTTAATTACTTGAGAAAATTACTATATAAAGACAAAAAGAAATATTTGGATTGCTTCATAGTTTGTTGCGACCACAAAAATTATGCAATGATTGCAAATTTACTACTCATACTCATACTCATAGTCATGCTCGTACTCATACTCATACTCATACTCATACTCATACTCATACTCATACTCATACTCATACTCATACTCATACTCATACTCATACTCATACTCATACTCGTACCCATACTCCTACCCATACTCGTACTCCTACTCCTACCCATACTCGTACTCATACTTGTGCTCATACTCCTACCCATACTCAGACCCACACTCCTACCCATAACGGCATTAGTAGATGCTGAGGTCATTTTTATGATGGAGCAGCAAATGTAACTGATTGGGTAACTGGTCTTCGAAAAAGAGTTCTTAAGGAGGAAATCAGGGCCTGATGTGTTTATTGCTGAGCCTTCAAGATTGCTGTTCACGAATAGCAACAACAAAATCCTAGATATAATGGTACTGTTTTATCACAGCTTTTAACAAAGCTCTCCTAAAAAGCTATTGTGGTTTACTCATTTTAGAGACAAGAACAAGGATGATCAAGCAAAGTCACTTATCCCACTTTTTACACCCGCTGGACAATGCGTTTGGTGTTCTTGCAAGCCACCTTAAGCTACTATAATGCCTTTGTTGAATAGCTAGATGAAGTCGATGCAGCAGAGGAAAATGCAACTGGTGTGAAGGTTGGTTGCCTTTATAGGTCACTTAAAGAGTTTAAGAGTTTCTTTTCAGTGAAAGTTTCGAGTAGTATTGTAAGTGTCTTCTATTGTTGAGGGTTCACCAAAAATGAAAAGCATGGCTTCGGGTTCTAAAATCCTAAAGTCCTAAAATCAAGCAGTAAAATCATTATAAATTTCTGTAATTTTTCTCTGTATCCCTAAAGTTCACTCTTGAGTTAAGAGATTTAGGAAAGAAGACACTCTCTCATTACGGTTAGGAAAGTGAGTGCAAGTTCGCGATGCAATTTCTCATTACACTAACTAAACAGCATTTTAGAAGGATCAGAGAGAGTCTTGTCTTCATCCTGAAGTTCCAAGTTGAAAATTTTGAGATAATCCATAATATCAGTTAGGAACATGAGATAATGTATCCATTTCTGAGGGCACTGCTTTTTCTTTTCTAAGAGGAACATAATAATCGGTTTAATGAAATTAACAAAATCAGTTAGTAGATTGCTGGTTGATACCATTGAACCACACAGAAAAAAAAGACACGTCACTGGGTGTATGGTCGAGATACAAGTCGAATAAAGTTTATGGAATTGTCGATGGGTGCATATAAAATCTCCTATTTCAAGAAAACTCTTCGTAGCATATTCCAATATGAAGTGTTTTGCAACAAAGTTTTTACTGTGAATAATACAGTGGATTTAAAAAAACACTGGAAATTAGGATCGGTTTTGATCAGACCAATCAATCCTGCGTTTTTGGCCAGCATTGCAGGTGCTAAATTGGTAGGTACACAAGCAATTTATGTAAGGAAACCTGCTTTTGTGAAGGTACCATCAAAAGCATTCTTAATGTCAGTAATGCAAGGTTTTTCATACAATGCAACGAAATCCAAAGTTTCTTTCTTAACATTCATATCATCTTCGATGTTCCTTGATTTGTCCAAAGCTAAACTGAATCCAAGTAATTGCTTTATATCAGTTTTTATCTGTTTTTAACATCATTGCATGTGTGATTCATTACCCTGTTGTATGGCGTGAAGTGGAGTCAGAGAAATAAGCCACTGCAGTTTTGTGTAAATAGGATCTAAAACAGCATCATCATCTATTTTATTCTTTTTGACTTGACAAATCGTCCATTAGAATTCCCCATGGTCGTTTAGTTCAAGCAGTGTTCTGTGATTAAATGAAATTGCCCTTGGTCGTCGTGTCAACTTTCTTACTGAATGGTGTCATTAAGGATTGCTGATTATGCAATGATAACTTAGTTTTTCGAGGGTTTTTTTCAGCTCTCTCTTTAAGTAAGTTTCTTTTGATATTTTTTCCTAATATAGTTAGATATTACTATATTTAAAGTGGCTTAGAGTCTCTTTTTGTATGACATACGTAACAGTTTCCATTCTTGGTGGTAAAATGCAAATTCCTCCTTCCACTCTCACCTAAAGGTCCTTTTTTATCCTCTTGTTTCTTTTTTCACACCATAAAGATGCTAAATAAAATATAGATTCTCCTTTCAGGGTAATAAAATGAAACTAGCCGTTTACCAAAAGAGAATGAGAAAGCATTCGTTTTCCCAAATCAACCTAAACTGAAGTGTTTAAAGTCACTTCGATTCGAGCTGCCTTTTATCTAAGTTTTATTTTAGTTTTTTGGCTGATGTACTAGGGGGAGAGTATTATTTGGGTTTTCGATATTTTTGAAGCTCAGTTTTGCACAAGGAAGTCGTTTAAATCAGGAGCAACGCTTGAGTTAAAAAAAGGTAGGAAAGCCGATCCCAAGAATATGACGCAGAGAGAAAGTCAGCGATTCCGGCGAAATGGTAAATGAAAAAGTATTGATTTCTGTTAACCTTCCTTAATGGTTTATCAAACAAGCTTTCACATAAACAATCAAATTTTATGATCCCTAAGAGTAATTATATTCGATCTGTTATAAATAGATAAACAACGCAAGATAACCAAAACGTTACAGACCGAGTGGTTAAAAAATAACAACAGAAATCGACATTGAACAATGAACTTTCAATAAAGATGACTCACTTACGTTGGTCTCTATCGAGTTTCTTGCAACTCCTTCCTAGTTAGCGTTGTTTTATGAATTGTCCTGGTTAACATGTTTGACTACACACTTTTCTTTTTATAAGAATAGCTTCTATAAGAATATCAGGGTGAAAATTGCCTAATTTGTAGTATCTTAAGAATATTTACATGGTGAGTTTCATAAGAATAAAATTTTAGGAAAACAGAAATATTATGGCCATTAAAATAAGACAAGTCTGAAATCTTTCTAAACATACTTCATGATATATATCGGCTGCAAAAAAAAACTACACATTTTTTAAAAACTTTAAAATATAGTAAATTAAGAATTTTTTTAAAAAAATTATATTCCTCCATGTTTGATTGACTTTGTGAAGCTAAAATGTCCTAAAGTTTTTTATTTCTTCACTGGGGTAGCTATCACACTGATACTTTAACACTTCTCTTACACAACTCTACGAGAAAAGAATCTTCTCATAACAAACCATACACTTTCAACAACGTCATCGAGTAGAATGTCACGTTAGAATATTGACATTCGAATTGTGACGTTGGGATTATTCAATGAATTTTCAAGCTGCTTGGAAAAAATAAAAAATAAAACATAAGAATATATTAAGAATATTTCACCCTTATATTTTGTCAAGTCATAAGAATACTTCATCCTCAACGAAATTTTACTATTCTTAAAGAAAAGCGTGTACCACAACAATATAACATTAAGGTCAATGTCCTGGTTCTTTTTAACTACTCAACGAATGAAAGATATTTTACATAGTAATAATAACACAGCGGGATAATTAAAAGAGCATTCTTTTGTCAGCATACTAATAAATAGTGCCTTTAGATAAAGTTATTTAATAAAACTTCCTTCTCTTCCAATAAAGTTGCTCTCCTTAAAAGAGAACTGACTTTATTTCAATCATATCCTTTTGCTGGAAGTATGACTTCAATATTTGTCACTGGGCAATTGTTCTCTCCTCTTGTTGTCTTTGTTTTGACGTTTCGAAACATTTCGTTTGGTCAGGAAAATAATACTAAGATCCTTCGATTATTCTATCTACCCTTGATAGCGTTAATTCCAGCAACAATGCTTGTGTCACCTGGCCGAATCTTATGATGGCTCATGCACCACTTTCTCTGAAGGGCAAGTGATGGAAAGTCATCTCTTAATCATCTTTTTCAGAACAACATGTTGACAAGTTCTTTAATAAGCTGAACTTTTTGCCAAGTACTTCAAAAGGTCTCAAAACGTGTTCAACTGCGTTCTTTTCTGGCCTTTTACTACTTTTAACGAGTACTTCTACACATCCGTTTAGATATGGTGTTGTTAGTGTGATAAAAATCCAATTGATGTCTCTCTTTGGACAGAATTCCTGAAGTTGATAAATATCAAATCCTTCAATCACCTCCCGCAAATTTTTTTCCCACGCCAATCTCCTGCATTTTATTGTCTCTTAAAATTTCTTCTCGAAAATCTCACCGAAAAAAATACTGTTGTATATTATATATATATATATATATATATATATATATATATATATATATATATATATATACCATTGCATTATTTTGTTTCGGATACTAAACATTAGTAGAGCCTACGTACACCAAAACGTATGCAGCAATAACACTGTTATGTGTATGATTACAAGAAAAACCTTTAGAATTGATAGAAGTAATTGAATCAGTATATAATTACGCCTTGGACTATCTAGATGCCATATTTGGTATCATATACAATCAACCAAGGTATTTCCAAATTCAGAACAGTAGAAAATGGTGAAATGCCCATTTTTGTGATTTGTTACTTGTAAAACCGTTGGTAGAAACCGTTGTGATTTGTTACTTGTAAAACCGCTGACTACTGCTGAGAGAAAAATGTAGGGCCTTTACCTGGAACAAGAAAAGAAATTTCCCACATTACCAGTTTTAAAGTTATGAATGACAGTAGTGGTTAAGTCCCAAAAGGAACATATTAATGAGACATAAGTGCTGGGTTTGTTTAAACTCTTCAATCTGGCCAGACCAATGTACAACGACTTCCACTTTCTTCATTATTGACTGTAACATAACCACAAATGTTTTAGCTGGTTAAAAGAGATCGAAGAGATCATTAAACTGCAAAGTGTAGCCGTAGTCAGTAATGTTCAAAGGTTGGAAATGCAGTGAGCTACAATCGTTTATATCATCTTCTCCTGTAGAAAAAAGAACAAAACAAAACCCAATTGGAGTTACTTTTACTATAGCATTTAGTGAAGACGCCATTCCATCAGTTTTTTCAGCCAGCGTCTCAAATTATGTATTACTAGATTACTAGATAAAAACTGCTGAAATTTTGACTTAAAGATCAAAATGTTGCAGCTGCTTGAAAAAAAAATGATGGAAAAGAAGAAAAAATTGAAAACCAAGACATACTGTTGCAATTCCCCCTATCAATGATCATCATCATCATGTTCCGTCGAGTCGACTGCGACTGCTGGTGACGTCATGCACAGTCTGCCTCCACTTTACTCTGTCTAGTACGTCGTCTTTCAGCTGAGAGAGATTTCTGCCCGTGACTTCACATACACCGTCCATCCATCTTTGTCTTGGTCGTCCTCTTGTCCTCTTTCCCTCAATTTTGGCCAGCATGAGGTCCTTTTCGAGACAACCATCTTTTCTCATCACATGCCCAAAGTATCTTAGCCTTTGCTTTACTATTCGCCCTTCTAAAGTTATTTTGGGTGCTATTCTGTCAATAACGGATTTGTTAGTTTCTCTTCTGGTCCACGGAATCTTTAGTACTCTTCTCCAGCACCACAGTTCAAATGCATCTATCCGTTTTCTATCTTGATTCCTGATAGTCCAACTTTCACATCCGTACATAGCTATGGGGAATATCATAGTTTCAACAATCCTAATTTTTGTACTCTTTGATATGTCATTACTTTTGATAATTTTAGCCAAATTTGCCAAAGCCGCCCTCGCAATAGCTAGTCTCCTCCTGATTTCTTTACTTGATCCTCCTTCTTCAGTAATCAAACTTCCAAGAAAGTTGAAATCATTTACAACTTCTATCTTCTCTCCGTCTAACATGAAATCTTTCAGTCCATCTGTAGTCATCACTTTTGTCTTTTTAATGTTCAGGTATAGGCCAGCTTGTGCACTAGTTTCCTTGACCTTACTCAGCAGGCATCTTAGATCTTCCGCATTCTCCGCCATGAGAGTTGTATCGTCAGCATACCGTATATTGTTAATAACTCTCCCTGCAATTTTCACCCCCAATTGGTCTTCATCTAAGTTAGCCGAGCGCATAATGGATTCTGCGTATAGGTTGAAGAGATAAGGAGATAATATGCAACCCTGCCTAACTCCTTTGCCTATGTTGAACCACTCTGTATCTCCATGGTTTGTTCTTACAGTGGCTTCTTGGCTGTCATATAAGCTTCTCATAAGTAGTATCAGGTGTTCTGGAACTCCCATTTTCTGCAGGTTACACCAGAGTCGATGATGATCAATGCAATCGAAGGCTTTACTGTAGTCAATGAAACAAAAATATACTTTTTTCTGATATTCTCTTGTTGCTTCCATTAGCCATCTCATGTTTGCTATATGGTCACCAGTTCCTCTTCCTCTCCTGAAACCTGCCTGTTCTTCCGGTAGCTCTCTTTCCATATAGGGTTCCAATCGTCTTTGGATGATCCTCAGCAACACCTTGCTGCAATGAGAAATTAGTGCGATCGTTCTATTATTCGGACATTCCATGACGTCTCCTTTTTTAGGCAGTGGTAAATAAACTGATCGCTTCCAATCTCTAGGCCATTCAAGTGTCTTCCAGATTTCTTGGCACAGCATTGTCAGTTGCTTCATAGCATCTTTTCCTGCTGCTTTGAATAGCTCAATCGGTATATCGTCTATTCCTGGGGATTTTTTATTTGGTATAGATTTAAGAGCTGATTCGACTTCTTCATGTGTGACTTGTGGCTCCGGTATGAAATGTTTGGAAATGAAAATGTCGTTTATCTTTGGATCGCGGTCATACAGTCCGTAGGTATATTCTTTCCACCTTTCCTTTACTTCTGCTCCATTTGTTAAAACCTTTCCATCTTTTGACTTTATAACTCCCAGCCTTGCTCTGAATTTCCCAGACAAAGACTTTATTTTCTTGAAAAGCTCATGCGAATTGCCCGTTATGTTGTGAGTTTCTAGGGATGTACACTCTTTGGACAAATAATCATTTTTGTCCCTTCTAACAAGTTTTCGAAAGTGCTGATTTAAGCGTTTGTAGTTATCTGTATCGCGTTCATTCTTTGCTTTCCTTCGGTCGTGAGCGGCACTTATAGTTTCATCTGACATCCATTTAGACCGCTTTTGTGGTTTCCTTACTGTCAAAGTTTCTTTCGCCGACTCCATAATGATTCCTTTCATATCTTCCCACATCTTATTTGCAGGTTCGTCGTGAGAAAGCAATTCAAACCTGTTTGATACAGCGACCGAGTAGTTGTCTGAGATGTTGCTGAGATCGTATTTCTTCTGTTTCGTTGATTTACTTTTTATTTTATTCAACTTCACTTTGATCTTTGCTGTGAGTAATTCGTGATCTGATCCACAGTCAGCACCAGGGCGAGTTTTTGTGCTTAGCACCATGCTTCTCCATCTTTGCTGGCATATGATGTAATCGATCTGATTTCGGTAAGTTCCTCCGGGCGATGTCCAAGTATAGAGCCTTCGGTTGGGCTGTGCAAAACACGTGTTTGTGATTGTCAAGTTGAAATCCGTGCAGAACTGGATTAACCTGTTCCCTGCATCATTTCGTGACCCTAGACCATGTTTTCCAGTGACATTTGTTGTTGTCAGGTTACCCACTTTCGCATTAAAATCTCCTATGAGCATGATGGTATCTTTATTTGACGTGCCGTTGATTGCTTCTTCCAGCGTTTGGTAAAAATCATCTATTTCTTCTTCATCTGCTGCTGTGGTTGGGGCATATACTTGTATCACTGTCAGGTTGATTGGTTGTCCTTTGATGTGGATGGTGATTACTCTGTCAGAGATAGGGTTGAAACCCATGACACATTTTTCCAGATAGCCAGGAATGACAAAAGCTACTCCATTCTTCCTTTGTGATTCATGTCCTGAGTAGTAGACTACATGTTGATCTGAGCGAAAACTGCCTTTGCCTGTCCATTTGAGTTCACTAACGCCTAAGATTGATATGTTTGTCCGCTCCATTTCCGATTTTACAACTTCAAGCTTACCACTTGACATACTGCGGACGTTCCATGTAGCAACATTGTGCTTGTCAGTTAGGCGCACTTTCCTCTTAGCAGTACTGGCGACATCAGGTGAGAGGCTTCCATCTGGGTTTGGCCCAACCCCGTCATTTCTGCCAGGTGCCTGAAGAGAGGCTACCTCTTCCCCAGTAGCTTGGTAAGTGTTTTCTGACCTGGGGGGGGGGCATCATCCAACACTATATCTTCTCTCGAATTTGTTCTGTGCATAACGTTTTCGTGGCATTTCAACTGAAGTGGTTTGCCATTGCCTTTTTCAGCGCAGTACCATGTTAATAATGGTCGGTATCGCTCAGCCGTTGTCCTTGTAGATCTTCCGCCTGACCGAATACTGTCAAACCGTTGGTCAAAGTTAGGCTCAACCACCTTGTCAGCATTCATCATCCTGCTGCCGATGACTATCAATGATAGCAAACAATTTTCTATCAAGGTAATCGATATTCCAGTTATCAGTGATGATATTAAAGCAGTAAATAAAGCAAGGATACCAGAAATGTTTGGGCAGAAAATTGATAAAATCAGAAGAGTAAATGGCTCTGTAGGCTTGTTAATTGACATTGATTATGCATTCTCGCATTCAGATGAAATGAAAGAAGGTGACCATTTGATGGCTCGGTCGTCTTCACTTGTATGGGTGAATATGCAACACTAGTAGTTCTTGCTGTTATTAGTCAGTCAATCTGAACTTTATTGTCACAAAAATTGTGACCACTCCCTTTCAACCCAATAATTGGTGCTTTTCTATAGTTCATCACAGCTGGCCCTGCATATCCTAAACCTTTTCCAGAAAAATTATAAATGAAATTTTAGTCAAATCCTTACTGCCCTGTTTTTTTTTCTCATCTGAAACTTTAATTCATCTAATACCTGATGTAAAATGTATTTGAAACATGGTCTCTCAATACACCTGAACTATACCTTAATTGTCTTGGTTGGGCTTTTTCATTGCTCTCTAAAGCCACTACCAGGTCTTTCTCTCACTTTGTATCATAACGTACACTTTCCATCCTAAGTTGCTTCCCCTAATCGGGCTCTGGGCGATTTTTTAAAAGAGATGGGCTCACCAACGCTTTCACTCCTGACTAATGATTCATTCAAATGCAATCAAAATTCCATTTACAGTTAAGTGTCGTGTAACGTCCAATTCTATTTGCCATCAGCCAAGTTTTTACTTACCTGTAGAGACTTTGAAAATGGCAATGAAATAACACTGCAAAGACAATTTTCTGAATCAATCAGTAAAAAAGCATTCAGAAAATAGAGTGAATAAAATACTTTTTTTTTAATTCAAGGAAATAATTTTAATAAAGTCACACAGGAACATATCGCTAATGAAGTAAACAATACATACCAGTCTTTATCTAAGGATTCCAAAAAGTCAGTCATAACTTAAACTACAAAGAGAATTAAAGCGTTAAAACCCCTGATAAGCCTCCTATTTTTAATTAGCCAGCTGAATTCATATTTCATTTGATATTGAAAAAGCGTTGGTGGAAGGTGGAAAGCTTGTGTGACTTTGGTGTTGTGACTCTTATATCTGTAGTTGTCGATGCCTGCGGCCTTCTTGAAGTCTTGCTTCCAGTGAGAAATAGTTTCTCTGTGAGGTTTGTTGTTACTTGCTAAGGTTGTTTTCAAGAAGATTGGCACATTTGTCTCCACATTGAAACAGAATTGACTGATTTTTTCCTGTTTATCATAGTTTATTCTAAACGTAGAGATTCAACATCACGTTTTATAACCATATTTGTCATAGATTTGCCATGATGTGTCAAGATGCCACATCCAGTGCTATTTCTTTATTTGTGATACAAGTTAAACAGAGATTCAAGTATGTGGACTAAATGGTATTACGTCTAACAAATCGTTGTGTATTGTATTCAAGGATTTATATCATGACACTGGATTTATATACTGTATCGTGACAAAAACAATGAACTTTGCACAACAAATGATATTTAATGATTTAAAAAAACCTATGTACTTTTCTTTCTCTTTTTCAAATAATTGTACTTCAAAAACCAGACAATTCGAAATTTTGGATTAATAACCTGTAATATATTTTAAAACTAGGAACAGATGACCCTCCTACTAATATTGTTTCCTCGGTGCATGCCAGATATTAGCAGAAGGGTAGTTGTCCTGCTGGCTCGCTCGCATGACCTCCCCCCCCCACACACACACACACACACTTAAACCTTTTGGACTTACAGTTATTACATACAATCGACAATTCTGGGGTGTGCCCACAGTTGAGTAATGAATGGTGTGGCTGCACTGACTGCAAAAATCGAGTTTCAAGCTGTGACTTGATTTGGCAGTATCTGGTCCACATCCTCTCACAATTCCACCATTACCTTCATTAAAAATTTTAACAACACTCTTTTGGAATAGTGATACCGTTCTTCGCCACTGTGTGATCTAATACCCCGACTTAAAGTGGGGGTTTCTGACCCTCTTCCTCCCACATTACCATCTCATTTCTTTCCAAAGTTCATACTGGAAATGTGATACTCTTTTCAATGACAACTTTATATATTGTGCTTTAATAACATGTAATAACGTTTAGTAAAATTTTTGACTTTGATAACGTATGGAAAGAATAATTTTTTAATTACTCATTAACTAATTATGTACATAGTCAAGTTACTAATATAAACATTGTGCATTTTGATGTTACATTTCCTTGACAAGTACTAAATTTTACTTTTAATGAAAGTTTTGACTTTGATAACATATGAAAAGAATAATTATTTAATTACTCATTAATTAATTAACCTGCATAGCAAAATTGTTAATATAAACTTTGCGTCTTTAGATGTTACACTTCCGTGCTAAGCAGTAAATTTTCAGTCTTTTTAGTAAAATTTTGGCATTTCGTAACATATAGAACAAGTAATTATGTAATTACTCGTTAATTGATTAACATACGCGGTCAAGTTACTAATATAAATGTTGTGTTTACGGACATTTTACTATGACAGTTGCGTGTCTTGATGATACACTTCCATACCAAGTTTTATTTTGCTGGACTTAAAAACAAAGGCATGTGTCAAAAAAGTCGGCTTAACGAACACCCACCACCTGGTACCGGCAAGAACATAGATTTTGGCGGTAAAACTGCGTCGACATATAAGCCTGCTGGCACGCTTCGCTCGACAGCAAGACAAATAAAATGCAAAATTTCACTATTGTGCTATCTGAAAAACAAAATGAAATATTGAAATGAAATTTTTCCTGCTCACTCGAAATTTGTTTGCTTGTATATCCCATGTTGTTTACCTGTGATTGAAACTGTTTGTGTTTGTCAAAACTCAATTTAGATTTAATATTTTAATTTTACATATATGGTTACCTATAACAGAATATATGTTAATGTAACTTAGAGATATTGAGATACATTCGGTCTTCCATCTACTTTTTTTTATCAATAATGGTGGTTTTCGAGTATTTTACCCACATTTTGCAAAAATTCAATTCCTTCTTTCTTTAAAACTACTAAAATGAAGCCAAAGTTTGAACTTGTTCTTTTCATATTTGGTACATAATATGTGAAAATTAGTAAAGTCTAAGATGGCAATTTTCATCGCTTGGTGATTTGACAGGGAATCACCCTTTATCAACATTTAAAGTCATAATAAAAATGAAAAGCTTCCTAAATGTCTAACCTTTTTGATTTACAAAAGAGCCGCACGAAAAAAGCAATTTTATAATAAATTTTAACCCACTAAAGGAAATCACCGGTCTGTGTACTGTGAGAGCTACCTGGGACGCCGTAAGAAGTCGAAGATTGAAAGCCAAGTCATCATGAATCGTCGAAGGTCGTATCGACCATAACACTATTAGAGAAAGACACAGAGAGAGAAAGAGAGAGAGAGAGAGAGAGAGAGAGAGAGAGAGAGAGAGAGAGAGAGAGAGAGAGAGAGAGAGGTCCACCAGGGATTCATATTCCTACTTCCGAATTAGTAGAAACACTGTCTTTGCCAGAAAAAGGCGCTTAAGTGAGCTCAACTGAGTGTTACTCACAAAATTGGGAGATTTTTCCAAACAACATGCGTCACTGTAACATGTTTCTATATTGTTAATGACAAAAACTGCTATATTTTTTTCTGTCGACATTTTTTCATGCTTCCCATGAATAGCATTAGAAAAAAATTTTAATGCAACTAACCAGCTATCAATTCCAAATAAAATATGAGGTACCTGGCTTCACTTTAAGACTATTAGTCTTCTTTGGAGGCCTTTCCCACAATTGCATCCAAGCCTGAAAGGGAGGTATCAGAGTTTACTGTAGCATCTATCTTTTGTATCGCTCTGTATTGACACAGGCCATATCTTGCAGCAGGAAGACTGGATAAAATCTGGCCTATAACTTGTGCTTACTTTCCGAATAGATGGCAGAGGCTTTACAATTAAATCTGAAATTCTCTTTGATATCATATCTTAAAAATCGCTACTAAATCAAAGGAAGAAAATTTCCCTTTGGGGAAGGAAAACTGATTTTTCTGGATTGGCAAAAAAACTTAAGTTATTTAGTAAATTAACTGTTTCAGTTACAGCAGAGCAACATTTTTGAACGTAGGTGCTATTCCAAATAGCTCATTAATAAAGCCACAAATAATGTAGCCTTTATATCATAATAAGTATACTAAAGGCTTCAAAAGTTTGTAAAAGTCCAAGGACAAAAAGAGAGATCCATTTGGATAGGGTGTGTATTTTCAAGTTATTCTTACAAGCAAACTCAAGGTACTATTAAAAATATACATGTACCTTAACACTTGAATAGGCATAGCTTCCAATCAATTTAGAAAGAAAATATTGAACAAACTGATTTAGGCATTTCAATTTTGAAATAAGACTTAATTTTTTTGGTCTTTCTTTATCTGCTGAAAATGTTGTGGAGATAACTTCTCTTGCCTCGTGTAACATTTGACAGCCACATTTTTTATTTGTTTGCAGTATATTCTGCTGTATTGCAGCTAAGATGTTTACTAAAGACTCTTCTTGTTACGTAATGCCTTAAGCGACAGAGAAATGGTTACAGCCAACAGTCCTCGTAAAGAGAGTGCTATCAGTATTCATTGTAACAGAAAACGAGTGACCAGCTAAAGAAAAAGTCTTTGAGCTAGAGAAATTAGTAACATTTATTTTTCTTTTCACTTTCTCTTACTGCTGAGCCTTAAAAATGGCCGAGATGAATTTGTGATAAAACTTGGTAACGTGATATTAATAGGCTTGGCGAGGTTTTTAGCCACCATCGGTGAATGCACGAAGCTGTTTCTTTTAGAGCTATGTAACGACATAGGCTAATGGTGAAATAGAATTTTTATTTTAGTTAAAACAAAGAAAGTAATGTGGAGGTTTTCTTGAAAAAGTATGGGATTGAAAAGACCAGGTAATAGTCTTAATATGGTTAAAAAAACTTGAGTAGACTAATAAAAATTCTGACAAATCATATATATAATATCAATAGATGATGTAATGTTAAAAGATGGAAATGCACCAATTTTAAAGAGAAAAGGAAAATTGTTCCCTCCCTTGTTTGGGATTCCAAGGTATACCAGAATATTTTCAAAACTATAGAATTGTTTTCATTGTGAAAATCATGATGCTTTTCTAAACGAACACAAAAATGCAGACTTTTTGCTATAAAAATTCACAAAAACACAAATAAAATATGTTGGTCACATGTTAAGAAAAGGAAAGATGGAAGAACTTACATTGATAGCTAGTACTAAAGAAAGAGGGAGTGCAGACGCCAATAGCTGATTTTCTGGGCTGACTGAAAAGAACCAGTCAGGTTCAGTTCTTTTCAGCTCAATTAATTTTTAAGACATATAGAAATATGGAAGCTATGGGTATCTCAATGGTCATTATTTTTGCAAGGAAATTTGGTTGATTAACATGAAAATCTTTCCAGTTTTTCCAGTTTGTCCAGTTTGCCCAAGGACCTGAATTTAAGTCGCTATTGCTAATCTGTAATGCAGTGTCATTTAATGTGTTCAAAATTCGCCAACAAAATTCGGCTGATACCGAGTAAACATACCCTGAAATGCAAGTTTAAACACAGTTGTCTCTTCTCAAAATCTGATCATTGGCAATGAAGTTTACTGTTGGTAATCGTATGCCAAAAATATATCGCAACTCAAATATCGGAGATAACGATATTAAAACAATACATAGATAATTAAAAAAACAACTCAGACATCTAATTCATTTATTGGCTCCTATGTAAACAGCTGGATCAATACTGGAAAGCTAGTTATGAATAGCATTGCCAAGTGACTGTATATGTATGGCTCAAACTGCTGTTGAACAAAAGTGACTATTTACTTTATATATCATTTCATTTTTTATATTAATGCGTATTTCAAGAGCTTATGTAAGTAAACAGTGCATTAGTAAGTAAAATGAAACATAATTTTGAAACTATATTCATAATCTATTTACCTGATGTTCAAAAGCTATTATCTGGTGTATTTAGTTAAAATGGAAACGTTTAATGTTCATTTAGGGAGGGAGGGTAACATGCCTTAAAATAAAAGTCTAAAAATTAGTAGGCCTTGGTCATTTTTCGTTGCCATAATAAGGAATTCTAGCAAAAATTTTATGATTACTAGTTATATTATTACTTTTATTTAAGATAATTTAGATGACATTTTCCTGTTAACTCTGCTGGAAAACTCTTTTCAGAAAAACCATCAAGGGTTTTAAAAGAAATGTAGTAAAATATTGATGAAGAAAATAACGTGAATGCATTTTATTTCCTAAAACTTGGTGTTTAAATTGATCCAATCACTGTCAAGATTTTCTTGTGTCTCTCTTTCCTCTTGTGATGTGGCATTATTAATCATTGATTCATTTATAAGCCCATGAATATAATCACAGACACCTCCCCCTGTTTATTACTTAATCTTAAAAAACTCATTTTATGAAATCAAGCTTATTTTACATTATTTTCCATATAAAAGGTAACTCGAACCAAAATCTTACCTTAAAAACCTTCTTGTCTGTCAGAGTAAGGTTGTTCAGCTTATCCTCGTTGCCATGATTTTTGGGATACTTACGCTTGGGCTTATAGCTACCTTTGCATCCGCAAATAGTAAGTAATGTTTGGCTTTTTATGTAGTACTGTTAAAAACTGCGTTTTATCTCTGGTTTCTCTGTCATTTTAGATAAACTGACAGATAGATGGATGGATAGACAGGAGGATAGATGGATAGATAGATAGATAGATAGATAGATAGATAGATAAATAGATAGATAGATAGATAGATAGATAGATAGATAGATAGATAGATAGATAGATGGATGGATAGATAAATATATATAGAGAGAGATAGATAGACCGATAGATAGATAAATAGAGAGATAGATAGATAAATAGATGGATAGATAGAAAGATAGATAGATAGATAGATAGATAGATGGATAGATAGATAGATAGATAGATAGATAGATAGATAGACAGATATATATATATATATATATATATATATAGATGGATACATAAATAGATAGATGGATGGGTGGATGAATGGATGAATGGAAGGATGAACTGATTGATCAATCGTCTAATTTTTATCAACTGCAACTCTGAGAAAGTAAGTTGAGCTTTCCAAGTTGTTCAGTGTATTCATTTAAATGATCCACTAGATACTGCCATATTATTTCAAAGTTTCAATTATGCAAACATTCAGTAAATCGAAGAGCTTTGGCATTCCCTCAACAATTCCAATAATAGTGTTTTGACTGGAATACCACAAATTCCTTGGAATGTTCAACTTCAAAGAGAGACCATAAGAATATTCAAATCAATGCTTACTGCTCGACAAATAAAATACTAAAAGCTGAAAAAAGGTGTAATATTTATGAACTGCATAAAAAACGTTGTAATGAGTATGTGTTAAAATAGAGACAGAATGGAGGTTGCACACAGGTCGGGGAATATATATCAGGGGTAGATGGGGTAAACAATGGGATGCTTAAAGCCCTGTTGATAATTTACTGTTACATGGGAAAAATAGCTAAAAAATGGCTTTGAACCAGGACTGACAACGTTTTGGATATGCACTGAATTAAAACAACCGAATTGGATACAAGAGGTGTCTTAAAAGCCTGCAACAATATTTTGCTGAAAGGAAGTTAAACATAGGTCTTATATCCTCAAGACCCAGTCATAGCATAAAATGTCACCAACAAAAACAAAAGTCTCACGCTAATATTGTTCAGCCAAATTGAGATGATAATGCTTACAAACACCAGCTTTTTTATGTGCTCAGTTAGACAGTAATGAACTATCAGACATAAGTATTAGCTGAAATCAAGAGAAAACAGATATTACTTTTGTGGTAAACAAATTGTCCAGCCTGTTACATACTTCTGAGTATGAGACAGGCTGGACACTAGGGATGATCAGAAACAGGAAAAACATTGATATTTCTGTAAATACAATCACCAAATGGGGTGAAGGATGGAAGAAAAGTAAAATTTTAAGTTTTAGTTGCTTTCTTATAAATAAATTATTTATTAATTAATTTACGAATCTTCTCTTTATTACTTCGACCAGTCATAAATATATTAACTTCTTTTCATGTGTTGCCAAGAAAAGTAGAGGGCAGAGAATGTACTGAAATGCGATATTTCAACTTCAATATTACCACTTATGCACCTTAACTACCTTTGGTGGTTTCTTACTACTGCTACTTTTATAATCTCTGTCCACCTCTGTGTCCGTCACTGCCTTTGTTCAGTGTTTTCGGGTATAAGACAGAGGTCAGAAAATAGTAAATGACTATAAACGTTATTCACTGATAATTACCTGTTTGCAATACACGACATAAAAAGTTTTCTTAGTACAGGAAAGAAAATTTCTACATTATTGACAATAATGTGATACTATTACACGGACATAAGGTGTTGTAAACTAAAATATAACTTCCAGGAAAATTGGAGTAAAAGCAGATATAAAAATAATTTTTCAGGATATATTTTAGTGTCTTTTAGTGCATTAATTTGGTATTGAGTATGGTCTCAAATGCTACATATGACCTATTAAATACTGAAATCAGAAAATGGGCTATTCTTACTTAGTCAAGGACCTTTTATGTACCTTGTTAATTTACTGATTTCACTACAGTTTCCTAGCTCACATAGGATAGCTCCTTATTGGAGATCTTTTGTGGTTCCTTTAGAAACATTAAAATACTTCCCATTTGTTCTCTTTTCATTTCCATTTTCTCTATTTTTCATCTTTATAGCTTGCGTCGATCGAATACCACCTCAATACTGTCAACTGTACAGACGCCTGTGCTTTTCTCCTCGTGTGGGACAATATTTGTGCAGAAGAACTTGTGGGAACTGCAGAGGTAAGGCAAAAGGATAAAATAATACGAGTTACTTTAATGTATTTTATAAAATGGTGTAACGAATAAGGTATTTTTTTGTCCGTTCTTCCTTCAGTAATTTTTGTAGTTTCATGAACTTACTGAGTGATGTTACCTCAAGTCCTATCTGTAGCCCGACATCGGAAGTTAGTTTCCTTCTCACTCCTCAGAGATGTTGGAGTGGGATTGCAGATACAATAAGATGGTATTTACACCAAAGAGTTTAGAACGTATTTATATATGTATACCTATATATTATACATGTAAATATAGAGACTTCCATTCAGATACAATTGGATTCAGTGTAAAAAAAGGGGACCCAAAGTTATTGTTGTTACACGTTACATTACTGCTGGCTTTCGCTTTATCCGATGTAGCTCACTTAAATCTCCCCATAAGATACATATCAATAATGCAGCTATTTAGAAAACCAGTAGGACTTTGCAATCAAGATTGGTTTATTAAATAACACAGGAAAATTTTATTTTTGCAGACTTACAATAATTTGTACAAGACAAAAATAATAATATTTGTACAATATTTGTATATTTTTGAGACCTTGTGTGGACGAAAAAAATATTAAAATGAGTAGTAACTCTGCAAACTGTATGAGTTACTTTTTCTTTTAAATTTTACAGACTTTACTGAGTTAATTTTATAGAAAAGAAAACAGTTATCTTAATAAAATGCTTCTCTGTCATTCAGTTACAGAACGAACAACAAAAGCACCAATACCTGTAATTCCCACAGGCACCCAAGGTAAAATTCAGTTCTTCTATTTTTACAGGAAAATCTAATTGTTTTAAACTTATTTAACTTTTATCCTCCAGTGTGTCAAACTTAGTAGGTTGTTCTCGGAAAAGAATGCTATTAAAGCCAATATTTGTATCCATTTTGTGTCTTAGCAGTTTTGTCACAGATCAGAGAACCAATTATTTGATCATCTGTGAATATTAGTAGTTATGTCTACTAATTACAATCAATTAATTAATTTTTAACAAATTAATTTAACTTGCTTCGCCCCCTTGATTTTTTGTTTCGCCAAGTTCATTTATGTGGTCAGGAATTTATGATAAATTTTTTAAGGAGATACTTTCTGCAACGTATTATTATTAAGGCCATTCCTAGTTTTTTTCTATACTTTTGTTCTTTTCTTATTGAATTAAAATTCTTTCAATTCTATTTAAGAAAACACATACAGACGCAATAGTCTTTCTCTTATACTGCAAAATAAATTTGACATGGTACTTCGTAGAATTTGACGAGATACCAGATGGCTATTACTGCTCAATGAAGCTGTAGTCTGACTTTATTAGGTTGATAGTCAGTATTTTGCTTCAATGGATCTTTTTGAAGAATGATTCAACCCTTTGAAAAAACTACATTTTAGAGGCTCCTCCATTTCCCCCAATTGGTCAGACTTATTAGCTGTGTAAATAAGCTTCCAATGAGCTTACCATTTACGTGAAGATAACTATGCCTGTATATGTTTCTGAGAGGTTCTTGTTGTTACTTTCATCTAATCTTCATCATTATCATAATCATTTTAGCCGTTCACGCCATTGCTGGCGGGTGGCCTCCGCAATTTCCTCCACTCTACTCGGTCTTGTGCTTTCTGCATCCATGTTTTGCCTGCTCTCTCCTCAATTTCATCTTGCCATCTTCTTCTTGGTCTTCCCTTTATTCTGCCCCCTTCTCTTGGTCTCCACTCTGTTATCGTCTTGGCCCATCTGTTATTGTTCATTCAGGATATTTGTCCTGCCCATTGGCCTTTCAATTACACTACCTTCTCGATAATGTCTGTAACGTTGGTCTTTGATCTAATGACTTCATTTCTGATCTTATCTTTCCTTTTGAAGTTTAAGATTGTTCTTTCCAAACTCCTTTGTGCTACTGCAAGCTTTTGTTTCTGATGGTTGGTCAGTGCCCATGTCTCTGCCCCATAGGTCATTGCTGATAGTATGACTGTGTCCATGATTTTCCTTTTGAGGCACATTAGCATCCTCTTGTCTTTTAGAAAAGTGCTGTATTGGCCAAATCTTTTCTAACTTGATGTTATTCGTTGGTAGATATCTTTAGCAGTGTCGCTTCCTGGTGTTAATATTCTTCCCAAGTACTTGTACTGGGAAGCACTTTTTCTAGGCTTTCTTCATCATTCTAATCTTATTATAGTTAAATAGACCGGTTCGTAACTTCCGGTGGAGGAAAATAAAAAGTTTCTAAGGGGATCACTACTAGAATGACTTTACCCGCAAAGTTAAATTGTGACTCAATTATTCAATACCTTGAATTTGAATTGCAAGAAAATAAGATACAACAATTTATTGATCACTTTCATCTCTTTGGTTTGTGAGATGAAGTCCAAGAAAAATTCCTTCGCGATTTACCGCCACAAAAGCTTCCATCCAAAATTACTCCTAGCAATTTCATTCAAATACGGCAGCCTTTATTTTCTCGCCTTCATATTTTTTATTTTGAAATAGATTAAACAGTTTCAAAATTTGAACTTAAAAAAGTAACTCATGCAAATAAAATCTTAAATATCTTCTACCCTACACTTTAAAATCGAAGGCATTGGTTTAAATCCTGTTGAGTGCAATTGCAAATATGTCTACTGACTGTAAATAAGCTTTCTAAAGTAAGCTTTTTTTAAAATGACTCTTTTAAATAAGTTTTACTAAAAAGTCTGAAATTTGAAACCTTGTCATTGAATTCTAAAACGTCAGGCTTGTATACTTAACAAAGCCAAATTTAGCCTTGCAAAAAGGTCATTTTTGCCTGTCGTCTTTTTTCGCTTTCGTCTTGTTAGTAAAGAATATTTTAGATATTTTTCTCTAACTTTCATTTTTATTCAAAATTTTTTGCAGCCGACAGATTGTATCGAAATTCATTTTTTGTTACCAGGCATCAAGCTTTCTTGATCATAATAACTTTCCTACAAGGTTACACATAGTTCATCTGTACATGAAGTTATCTCTGTATTGCATTTTGCAGGATAAATGGAATATTTCATCTTGGTAGATAAGATTTTTTTGTTATTGTTCCTGTTTCTTCCTCCTATTTTAAAATCATTAGAACCTCTTTTGATTCAGGCCATATTTTCTAAGTAAGCTTCTGATTTCTTTATTTTACAATAACTTTTATAACGTTTGGGTGTAAAATACGAAATTTACAGAGTTCATTAAATAACAGACTACAAATTGTCTTTTTTACTAATATTAACAGAGAATTTATTTACTGTTCTTTCAGGAGTATGTGTAGAATAGTTTGAGAACTTTGTAGCCATTTAAATAATTTTATGAAGGGAAAAAAATTCTGAAAAGAAAAATGTAGTAATGTGTGATGGTTTATCATTGCCCGCTCTATTCATTAAACTACAATAAATATTTAAAAATTGTTTGCAAACCTACAATTATCTTTTTGAAAATATTTTAATTGTCTGCTTTTTTACGTTCTACAAAATATAGCTCGCCACGTTGTCATTAGATTTTAGAGACTATCAAAAAGAAAAGGCTTAAGAAATGTTTTTGTATGCTAACGATCTTTATGTTTGAACTGAGAAAAAGGTAGTCGAGAAAAATGTTTTTATCCTACTTTAAAAATTCATTATGAACTATTTGATTATTGATTTTGCTCTTGTAAAGTTGTATAGCTTTTAAATCTATTTTCTTAATATCTGGTAAAAATAGCTTTCATTATTTTCTTTTCTGTCTATAAATAACATAGAGCTTCTCGTAAGATTACCTTCTGGTCAGTGTGTTAGCATTATAGCGGCTGAAATACTCAATCAAAGAGTTGATACTATATTGTCATGACAACAGTACACGTCTTTTTATTTTCCATACACTAAAGTTTCACACTGCCATCGATGGCCTGTGGATACTGCAGGAGATAAGTCAACATGTGTTTAGAAATTTTTTTTCCTAGGTCCTCTCCCTTCTTGTGGCATTTCCATTGTTCAACAAGCAAGAGTCATTGGTGGTGAAAATGCCAAAATTGGTGCCTGGCCATGGCAAATCGCAATGTACATTAACGGATATTTTGCATGTGGAGGATCCTTGGTGACTCCATCATGGATTGTCACTGCAGCTCACTGTGTCCAGAGATATCACGATCCTGCCATGTACACAATTATTCTTGGAAATCAGGATTTGAGACGGAGAGGACCATGGACTCAGGTAACTTGCATTAATACATTTATTGATTAATAAAGCAATGTGTCTTTTCCTCGTAGTTTATACTTGATTTAAACTACTTTCGAACTTTCTGTAAATAAAGAATAATCTGATTAGGATTAAGGCAATTTTGTTTCCCTGATTCTTTCTTTCCCTCTACAACAACGGTGTATCTATTTTACCAGCAGCAAGTTCAATGTTACCAACAGTAATAGAAGTAGACAAAAATGGAGAAAGAGGACTATCAGCAGAAGTGATAGTAGTAGTGGTTGAAGTAGAGGCATTATGGCTCATAAAAATGGCAATTTTTGCTACGCATTTTGGCGTGTTGTTTATTTTATTCGCATTTCCTGAAATGCTAAATAATTAAAGTATCTCTCCCTTCCTATCCTTTTCCTCTCTATCTTTTCACTCTTTATATATGTCTCTTTCTTGGGACTTGTCTATGAAAATAATGTTGACGGAAAAGAGCTAGTTGATAAAGAACAAAAGCAAAAAATATAAACTAAACCTAAATGGGTTACAGCTAGTACTTTCGTCTTAGGTTGCCAACTTACCTTCAACACTGGTTTACGTCAAAGACGGTCATTTTCATTTTTAGTTGTATTTCTTTGTACGTGTTTGTAAATAGAGAGAGCCAAGTTAGGCAAATTTTTCAAAAACTGACTTCATGGGGACTAAAGAGTCGTAAAATATAAATATATTTATATATCATTTATGAAAGAAAGCAACTTCGTACTCCAAGAATCCAATGAAAAGCATACACTAAAAATTAAGAATTACCATATTCTCCCAAGCAAACAAAAACAGAAGAATTACCCCGTATCAAAATCCTACAAATAATTTGGAAATTACATCTTCAAGAGGTGTAAATTTAACAGCAGTGGAAATTTGAAAAGTGTAAAAAGTTTGCACAGTGAGCTGAATCAATTTCGTTCCAAAAGAAAATCGTTGGAAAGAAATATGGATTGATTTAATTAGCAAATCTATATAAAGAGATATTGGGTCTTTATTTCTCTTTTACTCTTGATTATATCAACAACCAAATATTGCATGATTCACGTTTGCTTACAGGTGCTACTTTGGAAAATGTTCAACTGAACTAGTTGCTAATTATTGTCTCATTTCGTATCCAGATGCATATCTAAATTCTCATATGAACGGATATTACCGAAAAAAAGATTCAATCAATCAAAACATTATATTTAGTCCGAGCAAACGAAGCGAGTGAGGGCTCCATCCAACAGTCAAAATTTGCTTATGTACTATACAGTTAGGCCCTGAAATTTTCACCCTCACGAAGTTGCAAAAAGGTACTTGTAGTTGTCTGACTGGTCAGAAATTCAAATTTTATTATGAAATATCAATATTCTGGCAAAATTGTGCTTCAGTAGCAAAACAGTTTAGCTAGTAATTTTTGCCAAGCGTACGTAGTGAAAAGTAGTGTTTTTTCAATATAATTGTTTGTTTAATGTTAAACTCATCTAGTAACACTAGTCAACGAGTAATTTTCATCAAGAATGTGTTTATGTAAGTCCGATGCAGTTTTTTATGCTAATTTCAAATCTGCACTCCGTTTTCCATGGCACGTACAGTTTTTAAGATGATTCGATTTATTAATTTATAGGTTATCATAGACTTTTGTGGGGAGTTGGGGGGTTGGATTATTAGTCAATTGATGAGACATCAAAACCTAAGTACATATTTCCCATCTTGAAAAAAAATTCCTTGGTGTCTCTATAAGCTTCAAGAATCGGCGGTGGTGTAATTGTTAATTCTGTTGGTGTATCTTCGAGCTTTAGCAACTCGCCTTTGACTCAGCTCGTGCTTGGCAAACAAAGACGTTTATCAGCTGTATGTAGCAAAGGAAGAGAGGTTGACCAACATAAAAGAATTGGCAACAAGGTGTGTGAGCTTCTTCGGGAGCACTTACCGCTGCAAACAGTTTAACCAAAGCTACAAAATGCATTCTAATTGCTCCAATTTATTGTTGCTATTTATCATTATCACATTTACTTTTTCTATAACCTTTGGTCCGCGTGAATAAAATTTTTGAAGGATCTGGCCCACTCTGTAGGAAGGTTGCCCATCCGTCCTTTAGAAGATGATCCTAAAATTCACAATAGTGTGACGAAGATTAGGTACCGGATGACGGCGACTTTGAGCCCCAGACGTTTTCTCAGGCTGAACTGAATGATCCTGTCAGACATCTCTCCCTCTCAAAGGATAAGGATGAGTTGCTGGCATCTGAATGAGACTGAATGAGAAGAATCTTCTGAAGTCAAGTGCTCGTATAACATCCTTTAGGCAAAGGAATAAGGTTCTGCAGCTCTGCTTTTCTGTAGATGGCCCACTCCACTTTTACAGTTTTATTGATGGACTTTTCAACCATTTATCTTTAAATCATAATCTCGCAGAGTGGTGCTTCTTTATGAACTCCTCAAAACGAAGTCTGAAAGCTATACGTCTCTATTATGGAAATTCAAAACCATCCATTCCTATTGCACATTCAGTTTATCTTCATGAATCCTATAAGAATATGGCTCTCCTACTATGTGCCATTAACTACGACTGATATTAATGGAAGAAATGTCGAGATTTAAAATTCATTGGAATGTTGAAGGGAATCCAGTTTTGTTTTACGAAGTACTGTTGTTTTCTGTCTTCCTGGGATAGTAGAGCAACTGATAAACCCTATGTAGAATCAAACTGGTCATCCACAATATCATACACACCAGGAAAATAGAGTGTCATGAATCGGACATTTGTGGATCCCGATAATGTCCTATTACCTCCTCTGCACATAAAGCTTGGACTGATGAAGCAATTTTTTAGGAGTCTTGGCTAAGAAACTCCAGAGGCTTTGAGTACATCGTTAAGAATTTTCCTAACATTTCACAGGCAGAGTTGAAAGAGGGTATCTTTGTTGGACCACAAATCAGAGAAGTACTGAAGGATGTCAGCTTTAAAACCACTTTGGATGAGGTTAAACTACCCGCTTGGGATGCTTTTTGCTTGATCTGCAAGAATTTCTTGGAAAATGAGAAGGCAATAAACTACGAAGAAGGTATAAAAACCCTTTTGAGATGCTTCTCAGCAATGGCATGTCGCATGTCACTGAAGGTTCATTTTCTGGAATCCCATCTTAATTTTTTGCCGGCGAACCTTGGATCAGTATCAGATGAATATGGCAAGCAATTTCACCAGGTTATAAGTGCCATGGAGAAACCGTGGTTTCTGCAATGACGGTATACTAGCAGATTATTGCTGGACACTATACCGTGATCAACTAGGTCAGGAGTATCGTCGAAAGTCCAAGTCACAGCATTTCTAACTCATTGTGTGCACTGTAAGTACTAAACGTCTTGATGACTGCGGTCTTTCTGTACATTTGTTTTTTCTTTTTAGAAACATAATGTTCTTTATGAATAAAAAAATAAATCCATTTTTACTTGATCTAAGCTTATAACACCAGAGAGGTTCTATGTTTTTAGGTTTAATTAAACTGTAGTAGAAAATTTGGGTATGATAATATATATGCGTTTATGTATACAATTATATATATGTATATATATATATATATGTGTGTGTGTGTGTGTACCTGTGCTGAAAAATTGGTACGTGGCACACAAAAATGGAGAACATTTTTGTAATCAGCATGAAAAGTTAGTTCAACTAGATACGTTTATGTATCTGATGAAGAAAAAAAGATAAATTTTGTTGACCAGTGTAATTTTCAAAAGTGCGCGATTTTGCTGAAGCTTTATTGCTATTTTGGACGCGATTTTAATGCGACAAAGAGACGTTTTTCTTTCCAAATCCAAATTTTTAAGTTTTTCAAAAGAACTCAACACAACAACTTTGTCACAAATCTTTGAGGGAAAGTCTTTCAGCACTTCATGCACTGCAAAATCAAGTATGAAATCTAACACGACACTTTCAAGTCTGTGAAAGACCAAATGATTCTTTTCTTTCTAAACGGCGTGATGACGCTAACTTAAATGTAATAACCCTGAACATTACCTCACAATTCATTTATCTTTTGGATGATGCTAGTTTGCTCACTTGCAAATGTTCCACACTTTGGTATGGACATCTGTTTCCTGATTTAATTTTTTTTTTCTTTCAAGTAGCTTCTCCTTTGCTTCAAAGAAAAAACCCCAAGCATTCAAACAGCTTAAAACGCAGAGAAAGGCGTGGTATAATGTGTGATCAAAGAATCCTATTCATATTTTTTAGGGGATGGTGGGGTGTGCAGAAAAGAGAATGTTAGAGACAACAGATGTGATGCCAGCTAAGTAGGTACCTTGGATTTTCTTGTTGAAACACAGAAACCTAAAGAGACAACAAACCTTGGGTAAATGTAACAGGTAAGAGAGGGTATCAAATAACCAGAGGAAGGAAGCAGGCAGATGTTACATTAGAGCAGTGCAATCTAGAAAAGAATGCAAGTTGATTTTACATGAGAATACTGTACATAGGGTTGTTACTTGGAGAAGTTCAGATTGCATCTTTGAAGAAGACTGAAAACATAGTGAAAAAGAAACTAAATTTTAAGACCTTGTCAGGCTAATAGTAACTGTGGTAATTCTGCACTAAATCCACTTTAATTTTTCTGGGTTTTTGTAAGTTTTAACTCGGACTATAATACTTCAACTGATGTCTTGAAAGTGTTTAACATCTTAGAAAGACTTAAAGTAGATAATTTTGCACATATTTAGGGGCGTCATTACATTTTTTTCATTGTTTATACTTTTTTAATAGAAGCATGCAATTACAAAAAAACATTACAGGTAATCCTAACTTCAAAATAAAGTTTTCAACTCTACTACCTTTGCTTTTTTCACCATATGTGCAAATGTTTATCTTAGATAAAATACTTCAACAGAAAATTAAGTTCACAGACAACAATGTGTAAAATACTAACTAGTCAAAATGTAAATACCTTGATGACGCAGATATGCTTGCCTAGTTTTCAAGCTGATATAGGTATTTTGTTAGATTTCTTGATTTCTTTTTTTACCTTTTGATCATTTCTGATCTCTTTTTTCTTTCACTCTTGAATAATTTCTGTTCTACTTAAGAACCCATGCTTTTCTCATTCCAGTAATTAAATTTGACACCATATTCTCTCTGATGTTGTCTGTATATCCTGCCCTGTATCTTCCTCTTGATGTTCCAAGCTAATATGTCTTCCTCCAGGACTGAATATATTTCTATTTTAGACCAAAGTGTGGTAAATTCTTCACTTTGACTTTATTTCCTAGGCCTAAGTTCATCTTCTCCCTTTGAAAAATATGCACATTTGTCGTTTTTCTTTTAGCAAATGATCCTTAGTGCTATTCTATAATTCCAAAATTACAAACTGGTGAAGATTGCAGGTATAAAAGCATTCCATATCAACCTCTGTTGCTCAATGGAAATAACCTGGGCTCGATGCTTTCCTGAAATGTCAATAAACATTTGACTTTAAAGCCGACAAGCGTATAAGGGGGAAAAAGTAAATAAAGTTAAACTTGCTGACCTATGATATAGTACTTTTAACATTTTTCATGATGCTCTCAAATAGAAAAAGGCTTTTTTTTCTTATTGTTTCTCTGTGTTTCATTAGGAGAAAAAATTAAAATCTGCACTTTCAATGCCTGACCATTACCTATACCAAAGATTATAAAAAAAAATCAATGAATTAGTGCACTGTCTTAACTGTTTTTGGGGTCTTGTGCTAGACACTTTGCTATCTACATAACCGCAGTTTACTATATTCGGAGGTGCATGTTCTGGCAAGGGCCCATGCATTGAAAATCATATTTTCTACTCCTTTTTCTTAACACTTATTTTTCAGAGAAGAAATGTTATCAGGATTGTATCTCATCCAGGCTATGGGAGGATGAACAACGATATTGCTCTTATGAAGCTTTCAAGACCTGCAATTTTGAATGACCGCGTTAGAACTGTCTGTTTACCTAAGGCTGGTGATGGAGTACCAGTAGGAACCAAGTGTTATATTACAGGTAAGAATATGTCAAAGTTAATACACACTTTTCAAATATCTAAGTTAGGAAAGTTGAGTTAAAACATAATAGCCTTTCACTTTTCAATTGTTTCATCCTCAAGTGATAATATATTAATGACAATTAATAAATCTGAAAAAGTTTTCAAAATGATGTTATGATACATCGAATTCAATTCTTTAGGAATCTCTTACATAAGATTCTAAAATGCTCCAAAATCGGCTTAACCTGCTTCGTCATTTTATCACCTTTACGACCAAGTTGCTGATTTTAAAAAGACGCTTAATGCAAACTATACCAAAGTGATTCTATGACGAGACTATTTTTTTCAAATATACTTGATTTCTGGGGAGTATATGAGTGATGTTTATTTCGAAAACATGTGTATTCTTCTTGCTGTCTTTGGAAGAAAGCTTTACATTAACATCCTGTATTGTTAAATAACAAAGTAGGCTTGGCTTATTGCTTGACCAAAGCTGCTAATGCCATTCCTTCACAAAGTAAAAGTAACACAGCTGATACGAGATCCAAGATTAATGGCATTTCTCTAGGAAAAAGGCAGCCAATCTTTCTCTGCTTTAACGGAACATTTGGAAAACGATTTTTAAAATTAAATTTGAGATGACTGTCTTCTGCAACCCGAGGAAGGTGATGCAAGGGATCACGATAGCTGAAATATTTTGATTTATCGTTTTACTATAAATAGAAATTTAAATTTTCTCCTAACTAAGACTATAGCAACCGCAGTCTTTTTAACTCTCGAAAATTCTGGAACTTTAAACGTTGCCATGCTAGGTCAAAGCCAAGGAACTTACATAAGTACCCTGAGAAAAAAACACAATGAAGAAATAAAACCCCGCAACAAAACCCAGCCTAAAAGCAAACAGGTCCTGTGTACATAAAAATACTGTCAATGCAATGGCTTAGTGACTAAACATAGTTAATGAGTTAGTATCATAGCAAGATATTTTCATATTTTTGAAATGGAATGAACATGTAAAAGTACAGAGGGTGAAATAATATTACCATTCCTCTTTTCGTCATCTGTCTATTTTATTATACTGACATCAAGAGGTATCCCAGCAAGTGTGGTGGTTTTACTGACATTTTCAAGTCAGACTGTTTGAACCTTTCTTTATTAAGAGGATTAAAAAATACTAGTTTACATCAGGTAACTAGCCTTTGCTGTTAAAACCTTCCCAACACACCAGGGAAAAGAGAAAAGCTTAGTTGCCATGCATACTTACAAAACCAGTCAGTTATTGCCTAAAAAGTTGGCCAAATAATGAACCATGACCAACATTTTCTTTGTTCTATAATGTACTTCTCCACTATGAAATTTCAGGATAAATTTTAATTGTAAATGTCTGATACCTTGTTGTTTATGATAGATCGGAGGAACCTCTTATCATACAAACAAACTTTCTGTGTTCAGCTTGTCGTCATTCTACATTAAAGAACAGGCTCTATTGTTGACTAATAGTATGTTTGATTGATAGTACGTTTGCATTAAATATAGGTTAAACTATAGCATAACTATGTTTTACAAGCCAGTAATATGAATGATCCTCTTTCCTATCTTCTTAAGGTTTTGGTAAAATAAAGCACCCTGGTCGTAGCCATCCTGTTTTGCAACAAGCTAACTTGGCAGTTGTCAGTCAAAAGACTTGTGCAGCATTGAACACTAAATTTTCAGGGATTAAAATCCAACCTGAAATGGTCTGTGCTGGATATGGTCCCTCTGACATTAGGAGTGGTTGTCATGGAGATAGTGGTGGTCCTTTTGTCTGCCAGTATGGAAATGGAAATGCATTTACTTTACAAGGAGCTGTGAGTTGGGGATCTCCTCATTGCAATACAAGGGAATCCTATTCAGTGTTCGCAAGAATTTCATCATTTAGAACCTGGATTGATAGATATATCTATCAATAAGTGAAAACATAAGGGAAAAGATTAAGAAAGCATTTTGTATCTACTGTTATGCCAAAAATAATGTGTTAACATTAAAATTATTACTCTTTTGTGTGTGAAAGTGTTATTAACTATTTGCTTTTTTTTCTAAAGATAAAACCTTATCTTAGCCTTAACCTCAACCTAAAACCTAATTCTTTGACTTAATCACTTTACATTCAATGCCCTCCAGATCTTATTCCACAGTTACCTTTCAGTACCTTTGCGGTTTTTGAATGTTAGATCAAGTGTTGTTTCTTTGAAATGTAAAGCTAATTGATCGATCTTTGATCATTTATATCATTGGGTATTAAATTTTATGTAATGAAAAGCATGTCGACCACATGACTAGATAGATTTTAGCTATCACTTTTAGCTATTGCCTTCAGCTACTGCTTTCAGCTTTTGCTTTCAGCTTTTGCTTTCAGCTTTTGCTTTCAGCTTTTGCTTTCAGCTTTTGCTTTCAGCTTTTGCTTTCAGCTTTTGCTTTCAGCTTTTGCTTTCAGCTACTGCTTTCAGCTTTTGCTTTCAGCTTTTGCTTTCAGCTTTTGCTTTCAGCTATTGCTTTCAGCTGTTGCTTTCAGCTTTTGCTTTCAGCTTTTGCTTTCAGCTACTGCTTTCAGCTTTTGCTTTCAGCTTTTGCTTTCAGCTTTTGCTTTCAGCTACTGCTTTCAGCTTTTGCTTTCAGCTTTTGCTTTCAGCTTTTGCTTTCAGCTTTTGCTTTCAGCTTTTGCTTTCAGCTTTTGCTTTCAGCTACTGCTTTCAGCTTTTGCTTTCAGCTTTTGCTTTCAGCTTTTGTTTTCAGCTTTTGCTTTCAGCTTTTGCTTTCAGCTTTTGCTTTCAGCTACTGCTTTCAGCTATTGCTTTCAGCTTTTGCTTTCAGCTATTGCTTTCAGCTTTTGCTTTCAGCTACTGCTTTCAGCTATTGCTTTCAGCTTTTGCTTTCAGCTATTGCTTTCAGCTTTTGCTTTCAGCTGTTGCTTTCAGCTATTGCTCTCAACTATTGCTCCCAGTTATTGCTTTTAGTTATTGTTTTAAGGTCGTTTAAATTTAACACACCGTTAGGCAGTTGGAGTTTTTTCCGTCTACCTTTTGCCCTCTACTTTGTCAGCAATGCAGCTCCAGAAATGGTAGAACCTTATTTTGGTAGCAATAAAAAAGCCATTCCCACTCATGAACTACCAACATTGCAGAAAATCATATTACTGGGCATGATCTTTCCTACGAATAGTCTTAGAACGGTTAGTTAGTCACACATTAAATTTAACAGTAGAAAGATCCAATTCAGGGTACTTGAGGTGCGATACATGGAAGAGATTGTAAGTAATGATGGTTTTAAGCCTGATCTCAACAAAGCTGAAGCTATTTTTCATTTGGATACACCTTCTGATAGTCAGAATTTAAAATGTCTCTTTTGTATGGCTAACTACCAAGCTAAATACTTTTTTTCAATCTGTCTACACTTGCACACCACTACATGATTTACTTAAGAAAGACGTTTTTGTGGATCTGGAAACTAGAACACAATGCTACTCTTGTTAAGCTCAAAAATGTCTTAATCTTGGCCTCTTTATTGAGGTTTATAGTTGGTAATGCAGACTCATGTTGCAAGTCAATTCATAAAAATTGGGACTTGGAACTTTTCTATTGCATGGGTGATGACCTGTTGCCTATGCTTCTCTGGCTTTGACCAGTGCTGAACAGAATTATGCGCCAAAGGAGAAAGAGTTGCTTGTAATCGTGTTCAGAAGTGAATGTATCCCTACGTTTACCTATGATATACAGGTTCAAGTTTTTTCAGACCAAAAGCTGCCTGAGACTATACTTCGTATGACCTTTTCACAGACACATGCCGCATTACAAAGATTGCTTAAGTGTTTGCAAAAGTACCATATGCATATACAATACGCCTGTGAAAAATGTATGCATGTTGCAGATAAATTTCTACCAGGCCAAAGCCCAAGTACAAGTGATGAGAACTATTGCCACTCCTTTTGAAAAGTTGGTTCATAGTTTTGGTGCCTATTTCAGATACCAAGCTTGAAGAGCTCAAAGCAATTTCAAGCCAAGATGTTACGCTTTAAGGTCTAGAATCTTATTTCCGGAAGTCCTGGATTTTAGTCGTAAGCTTGTGAAAATTTCGGCCTTATTTAAATATCTTTACATTGCCGAAGGGATTCTCAAGAAAGAATCTTGTCTTGTCAACCCAAAAGCATGGAGCATTAAGGTATTAGGTAGAACTCATTTGGGGCATTTTGGCATAGAAAAAAGTAAGGCGCGTGCTAGAACCCTTTCCATTGGCCAGATATGAATACTTGCCTTGATTACCAGCAACAAAATCTCAAGAACGCTATGTTGTTAAGACCAGTACCTGATATTCCTTGACATTATTGCACCTCATTTTTTTGTAACTTCAACTGCATTTTTTCAGTCATTTTTAACTATTGCTCGAAGTACATTGAAGCAGTTCCACTAAACGATAAGTGTACAAAACATGCTATTGTTGCTCTCAGACCTATATTTGATCACTATAGCTACCTATTTACATTGGCTGTTTACCAATACTTTTTCAAGACTGGGTACCAAAACCATAACTACTTTTTCTCTCTGTAAAAACCGCTGAACCAATTTCAACAAGCCTTTACTGTATTGGTAAAATTGTCATCAAATTACTTCAAGTTTTGGAGTGGAGCTGCCTACTTTCTCCCTGTTAATACCACTAATATAATTTAGTTTCTAGTCGAAGAAAATTGCTCTCAACAATTTTAAAAAACATGCATATTTTGAAAAACTTGCCAGTTGGTCTGCTTAATCTACAATTTAGTAGCTGGAATTGGATTGTGTGAAGTGTCATATATACAAAATATATGTTTTTCACTAAAAGCATGACAGTGACAACGGCTTATGACACATCAAAAAGGTAGCACAGAACATGAGGGCAACAACATTTATTCACACTGAGGGTGTCAATGTCTGTAAATATTCGCATGCTTGCAATGTGTAGTCAGGGTCAAACCTATTTTTTTACTAGGAATGCCGTAATGTCATTAACTGCATACCTGGTGCCACATGTGTTCATGAAATTCTTGTGACTTCAAATTTCTACTATAGAGCGTCGGAAACCGTAATGAACAAAATCGTTATTCCACTTTTATCTTTTCAATACGTCAAAGACAAACCTTTAAAATGATAAAAAAGTTATATATTTTGATGTTAACCCGCCCAACTCTACAGTTGGGCGGGTTGACATCTTTTTAACCCAATGCTAATTCTTTAGTATATCGTCGTTCATTTGTTAGTTGTTGTCCAGAAAGAGAAGTGAGCTAAACCATGCTCTATGTTTTTTACTTTTTGTGTACTTTGAAGTCCCATAGAAGTAATATTAGCTTCAAAATGTTCGTGGTCAAACGGGTGGCTGTTTGAATTTTTCAGCTCAGCAGTTTTACTTACTTAATACTCTTTGCACCCTGTGGTACATAAGGCCTTTACCAGAGCTCGCCACCTTAGTCTCTCAGTAGAACACCTTCCCAGGTAATCCTATGAATTTTCCTGTTGCTTCATCTCCTTTTGGAGTTTCCTTCATTTCTCCTTAAGTCGGCTTCTGTTCCTTTTACCGTCTGGGGCCCAGTAAAAGGAGAACCTTGGCAAAGACGTTAGTGGCATAGAGAGCACATGTCCGATCTATCTCCATCGCCGGCTCTTGAATTTCTGGGTAATAGATTTGGTATCAAATCTCTTGAGGAGTTTACAATTAGAGATGTTTTGGGCCAGAAGAAGTCCAGGATCCTGCTGAGACATCTGTCCTAAAAGACTTCTAGCTTGTAGCTGATAGTCTTTGTCATCGTCCACGACTCTGAGCCGTATAGGATTTGTCTTAGCACATTGCTCTGACCATAATCTGACCTTAGTCTAATCTTAGTCCTCGCACTGATGTTCTTGACCCTCCAGGCCTCCTATGACTAACTCCGCTATAACCTCTCCCAAGCCACGTTGAGAAAGAAGGAGGATTGTGCGTGAGGCTAGTACCCTCATCCTATTAAAAAAGAATTTGAAGACTACAAAAACGCATGTCTAACTGAAACGAACTGGTCATAGGGGGAACATTTTTCCAACGTCAGGAAATCCATAAGACAACGTGGACAACCGTGGACACCGGATATGACAACCAAGAAGATTGTAAAGAAATTAGATGTGTTTCATCTATGTAATCTGCGTCATATATTAGGAGTAACATGGAGAGACCACATGACGAATGAGGAAATTCTTAACAAACAAGGAAAAAAACTGACACATAATAGTTGCCGAGAAGAGTTGGAAACTAGCAGGCCACATCCATCGCCTACCACAAGAGAGATTTGCAAGACAGGCACTCGGCTGCCATCTAACAACAGATCGAAGGAAAAGAGGCAGGGTCAAAACAATCAGGCAGTCTACATATAAAGAGGACTTGAAGTCGAGGACAATCCTACCAAAAAAAGCAAACATCTTGGCTCATGACCGAAACAGATGGAACCTCCTAGCTTCCCTATGTCCACAGGACGTGAAGACCTTAAGTCTTAGGTAATGTTACCAATGACTAGCTGCATGTCATGCAACTTGACTTCTTCTTTTGCAGCTTGAACTGGCCTGTAGAAAGTGTCTTTGTCATTCTCCTCTGTATCTATTAGAGCGTAACATACTATTACAGTTAGCTTAGTGTACTTAGAGTTGAATCTGGCCATCACAAGTCGAGGTCTCATTTGCTTCCACTCTTACAAGGTCTTCCCCATCTTGCTGCTAACGACCAGGATAATTTTCTGTCTGTGCTGCCTGTCTGGTCTTCCTCAGTACAGTACTGTGTGCCCAGATGCAAGCTTGCTTTTTCAATCTCCTGTCCATCTTGCTTCACTAATTCTCAAAATTTGTAGCTCATACGCATTGAACTCCTTCACTACCTGGGCCATCTTTCCTGTTTAATACAATATCCAAACATCTCAGCATGCCACTCTAGTCCCTTTTTCGGCTTCAGGGAACCCAACGTCTATCTGCCAGCTACCTGTTGGATTTGGCTGTCATCAATCATCTAACCAGTCTCCTGGCGTGATTCTTCCCCTTTCCATGAGTTAAAATTAAGTTTCTGGCATTGGTTTTTTTGACGAGAGCTTTTCTACAACGTGGGATTGTCAGCTCTAAGGCTTGGGACCGGCAGGGTTTGGAAAATATGTTTTTGCAAACTTATAATAATAACAGGATAATAATTCTGCTGACTTTACTCCCAGGAACAGAAAGATTGACTGACTGCTTATAAATTTAACCTGTTACAATAAGATAAACTCTAATACAATAATAACACTTTGGAATAATGTGTATCAAATATCACTCCTCCTGTGTTGCAGTTCCCCACTAGAAAAATGATTTTGCCTGGATCATACTACAAAATCCCTGAACCTGTTAATTTAATTTGACATGAAGCAAAAATTCATTTTTGCAATTTTTATTTCGTTTTTAACAATAAACAGTTTTAAAGGTAAATGTGCTGACAGTTTGGTTATAAAAACTACCACTCTTTTTACAGGGTGATCAAAAAGCCAGGCTTTTTTATTTTTATAAAGATCCAGTCTAGACGAGAAATTTATACCTTAAGTAACAATTTCATTAAAATAGTTATAATCCCTTTGTGTGCAATTTGTGCGTCAACATGATTTTACATGACAAAATAATACAGTAGGTAGTTGTAATTGCTATTAGTAATTGCAAAGACGTCTTACTACGTGATTCAGTAGTACTAAGCTGTATCGAATGACATATAGAAACTTCACTGTGAAAAGTTGATAGTCACCTTTAAATGTAACTGCGTCTACTGGTCTATTGCAGTCAGCTCCAATATTTCTTCACGTGGAAAGTTAATACCTGCAATATTTTTTTCAGAGATTACCAAAAAACTATGCAAAGCAGTGGTATTTGAAAACCACCGGGGGTAAACCTAAGTGGTCCATTATAGCCTTGTAACAGTAACCATGATATATATCTGATTCAAATGAAATATGACAAATAAAGGAAGGTCTATTTTGAGAAAAAGATACCGTCAGAGCTTGAAAATGGTTTTTGATGATAATAATTTTGAAAATAATGATATTGTTGCAGGCAAACAAATTATATCCATACCATAAAGCAAATAAGAAATGATAACACTTTGTAATGAGTACAATGATTATAACGACAAAAAATTCGACAAAATATGATCAAACGTGATGATCATGATAAAGCTGATTGTAAATAAGACATTTATTTTTAATCACAGAAAGTTTTTGATCAAATTATCTGAACGTTTGTCAGTTTAAATTATTATAAGTGAAATATGTTGTTTGCTAATTTTTCTTTTTACAGAATCGTAAGGAAACTTTAAAATGTTTGCCCTCTTACAGCTACGTCAAATTAAAGACCGGCTATTGAATTCTTTTCTGTGAATATATTTGGACAATTATAAAGTATGTGAAAGGAAAATTAGCTCATTTGAACGGAGAAGTTTACGGACATGTTCTAAGGAGAGAAGATGCTCACATTGGGAAGAGTGTGCTTAACATGGAACTACCAGGCAGGAGAAAACCGGAAAGACTGAAGAGAAGATGGAGAGACTGTGTGAATAATGACATGATTAGGATTCCACTGTCAGGGGAGGAAGCACAGGATCCAGGCAAATGGAATGAGTCGATTCGCTGTGGCGATGGGTGCAGAAGTTTACCTCATCCTCTATGGTCACCAGACTAAGGCCTTCAGGCTATTGTCTCTTTGATCATATAAAAGAGGTTATGAGTGGAAAATGTAACACAAGTGACCAGTAAGTGAAAATTGCACTCAATACGTGGATCAAAAAATATTCCTCAGAATTTTAAGCGGCAGGGATTATGTGTGGTCATTCAAACGTAAATCACTGTATTGAGAAAATAGGTGGTTGTGTTATGAACTAGGAATCCGATACCAGATGTCAGCTTTATTTTGATGTTTGATACATGTTCCTGTGTCCCCTAATTGCTCCTGCAATAAAGAAAAACGGATTGCTCCTCGACCCACACTTGTAGTATCCAAAGAAACTTGGTATTGATTCTATTCCTTTAAGATTAAATAAAACTGAATTAAGTACTGTTTAGACAGATGATTCTTTGCTAGAGTACTTCTTTTGATTATCATGAGAAAGCACTCTTGGAAAGTAGGTAGACTCTTCAAAAGTAATAACTGTATTACTATATTACACCCTGCACTTATGGAAAAAAATAGTGGTTAAGTGGACAAATATATGAAATTCCAACTAAACAAAAATTAAGCCTGAACAACAATAATACATCTATTTCTTTTTATGAATGTATAGATTTATTTGGAGAGGAGTTATTGTATTTCTTATTTTGGTAAAAAAAGGGGGAAACATACTATATAAAAACAGCTTGTTAAGAAAAATGTAATAAGTCCATTTATATGCAATGAGGTCGACTCCTACATCGACCTATGAAAATACTGTAATTTAATCTTAAAATATAACATATGAAATTCTGCAATCAATATTTCCTTTAAAATTCTTTGATTTCTGTAAGGACCAAAATTATTCTTGATATACTTATTTTTAGAGTTACCAAGACAATTTGGAAGTAAATTTGGCTTGATAAAATACAGTATGATAAAAAGAGAATCCTTTTTTACTGCAAAAGGCCAGTAATTTTTAACCATCATTTTCTTGGGACAGTGTATGTATACTAGCATGTAAAGCAAATATTTGTCTATTACAAAGAGTGCAAATGACAAACATCTTTATGAGCATTACATACACCACTGCGTACGCCTTATTTTTATCATTATGATTATAATTATTGTTACTGTTTTTCTTGTTGCTGTTGTTTTGTTATTATTAAGAAACAGTACCACTGGAGGCATAATTCTATCGTACTTCCAGTTACAGATTGGGTAGAGTATGGTAATATGGACCTATTTTCTTTGCCAGTAACAACTGCTTGTAAATATAAGCGACAAAAATGGATATTCAATAAAATTTGATATTATCACTTTTTTGGATCAACAATTCATAAGATCACATTTTAATTCATTGCTGTATATTTTTACTATTCCTCATGAGGGGAATAGTACAAATACTTTTAATTTTCCCCATGAGGGGAAGATTGACTGGTCTCCTGAAAAGGTGGTCATCTTTCCAACTATATATACCACTAAATCACAGATGCAAAATATCTTGCAGTTCTTCCGATATTCACTCGACTCCTACATCCAGCATACTTCATTTATTGTCCTTTTCTCTTTTATTAAAAAGCCTTGCGCCCACCTGGGTATGCTTGTCTCTGCCTTCGTCGTATTGAGCTGATGACAAATCTTGTAGTTCTTGGTCTTTTGTTTGCTAGTAACTTTCGCTCACAATCCATACTGATTACCTCCCTCCATATCTTCCACACTGCTTACACCCAGGTATTCACAGCATTTTGACAGCCTCCGCTCTCTTGTATTGCTGAAATCAGATACTTACTTCAATCTTTCCCCTTTTTCATTCTCAATTTTGATTTTGGTCTTTGTTCTTCTTCTTGTAATACCTAGAACTTCTACTAGGACCTTGTTTCAAACTTTAAATCAGGAAAAGTATGAATATTATTGCTTGTGATTGCATTAATATCGTATCCTTTTTTTTCAACAGTTGTAAGAAAAATGACAATTGTAGAAACCTATGAAATAGTTTTATCTAAAAGATTTTATTTTGAATATGCTTTAAGAGTTCATTTTATTTCTTCCACAATTTTTATAGCATGTAATGTGAGAGCAATACATGTTTAAATGCTTATAACACCCCCCGTGTAGATAGTATTCAGTTGTCATATATCCTTATGTTTACTTTTCCCAGAGTTAAAAGGTATAAAAACTCCCAAATAGTTAGGCTTAAATCATTACTGTCTAGTCAAAAAAACGCAGTCATGTTGCCTATTGGCATTCTATATTTTGGCCTTCTGGCTATACTGAGTTGTGCACAAGGTAAGTAACTTTTTTAATCTTTAGAAATACTAAGATTTAAAAGATATACGTAGTGTATATGTTAATATAGACTTAAAAACAACATTACTGTATTTAATTTCATTCCTTATATATATATATATGTAAAGCTGAGATCAACGGATCAAAGCAACTTTGCACAAAAGTAAGAAGTACAATATTTAAGCGTTATCCTAATTTTTAGATACATTAATAAATTCATAAAGTGGTATATTCAGTAATTTTTAAAAATCAGGATAATAAGAATTTTAATTTTAGTAGAAGCTTTTCTGTATTACACTATCTTCAGTATGGTGTACATTTGTTCCATTCACCTCTAAACAATAATCTTGACTAGAATTTGGTTATAAAAGAAAGTGCTTCGTGTCTGCAAATTTGTTCCAACATTGTATATCTTGTCTAATTCTCTGAACGTTGTTGATTGTATTAAAAATGTAAAAATTTTTAGCTTTTCAGAAATACTTTAGGATATAGAATGACGAATTTCGATCTGTAGTAGACTGGAGAGCAAACATAAAGAAACTGGTTATCTTTAGCTCGAAGGATAGGTTATTTATTGATTACCGTTTAACTCAGTTGATCCCCCCTTAGAGAGAATTAAAGTATTTTCAAGAGTATCATGCGAATTATATATGTGTGACACGAGATCGTTGCAATAGCTTCATTTGTCGACAGAGTGACAAACAAAGAGGTTATTAGCAGGGCACAATCATAAAGGAAATAACCCATCTCAACGAAGTTCAGGAAAACGAAATATTCTTGTCAAACAATGAGAAGCAATGGCATTAAAAACGTAGTGATCAAATGAAAGCTAGTATTGGTACAAAATCAGATCACCAAAAAATTATTTTTCAAAGATTTGTCTCAGAGAAAACCAAGGAAGACAAGGCTATGTTGGTATTGCCATGTGATAAGGAGGCAAGAAGTCTATTCTATAAAACGGGGTTTCCTTGATTGTATGAAAGGAAACAAAAGAGGACAGAAAATAATTCAGATGATGTGATGTCATGCAACATGAAACTGTAAAAATAATATTGATCCTGATTATTTGGAATTATAGAGAAGTGAAAAAAATATGTTGATCGATCTGATTCAATAAAAGGCTTTTACGACCATAAATTCTACCATCAAAGCTATTGGCATTACATTCTTAATATAATCATTTACACCCTCATTTTTCACTTACGTTGCTAAGTTCCTTATGTGTGATTAGGATGACATGTCCAACGATAGGAACATGGGAAAAGTTCTTATCATTGCCCCCCATACAAAACACGTTTAACTCGTTAGACATTTAAATAACTCACATAAACATTTAGGGAAAACAAGAAGATATGGGTTAATATTATCCGAAAAGACAGGAGAAGATAGACATACACTACGCTAAAATTTATTTGAGAAAATGTCAAAATATATTTTCTCAGGCACACAGATTAAAGAACAAAGTCAATACAAACGGTTTTATGATTATTTTATTTGTGTTTATTTGTAACCAGCCTAGACGGTCATCTTCAGACACTAATATACAGCATGGAATGACACTTATTCTACACATAAAATATAAATATAAATGTAAATACGTTTTCTGGCAAAAAAGTAACATAAGACCACGTTGTGTATTAGTCGTTGAAGATGATTGCGTACCCCTGTTGAAAATTACAGCAAAGAATGTTAAAAATCCAAAACTGACTCATAATAATTCCTCGCTCAATATTATATGTTTAACTTTAGAAGCTCTAGTTCTGCTAGTTAACACAATATCCATGTACTCGATACTCACACAAGTCTTGCATCAGAAAGTCTCAGAGTCAAAAATTGTCCTCGAGAATTTTATATTGAAAGAGAAAATGCAAGTTGAAACTTGACAATCAGTCAAAGTTAGCTCTGTAGAATAGTATAGGGTACGTGGACTGTAGGAAATTGGGAGCAAAACTAAGCTGCATTTGAGATAGGGAAAATTTCAAGATTGAAAAAACACTTTTCTTACAAAGCTCTGCTGGAATTGGTCTGTTTATAGTACGATAATTAATGTACCCATTTCACAAGAAAAACAGTAGCAAATTGAAAATTGTTCTAAAATTTGTTTTAAGCAGAAGTTGAATATCATGTTTTATAATACTGATTTGAGTCCTTTGACATCCTTTGAAAAAGAAATTCAAAAATATACACTTTTCAGAATTGATGCTCCTTTGTTCAACTCATCTGTAATACATATCTGTGCTCCAGAAAGACAAAGAGACACAAGCATAGAGACAGAGACATTGAGATAAGGAGACGTATATTAGAGTGTAGTGGATACCTCACTATGTTCAACACCCGGTCCTCGATAGGAACGTAGAAGCCATATTACAGAGGTGTATGTAGATTCTGTAAAAAGTGACCAGTCCAAAAAAACAATAACAAAGTACACATCCACGTAACTTACCACGAAGAATAAAACTTTACTCTTTTGTCTACTGAGAATATCGTTTCTACTTTAAGGTTGTGTCGATAAATGGCCAAAAGCACTATGCGACATACATAAACCAATTTGCCATCACCCTACATTAAAGAAATTTTGCAAAAAGACTTGTGGAGATTGTGAAGGTACGACAATTTCTGTTGTATTTGAACAGACGAATAAATGCCATATTTTTCATTAGTGACGGTATCCCTGCCACTATGCGATATTCACCGTTCTCCTGGTGACTTATCACCGTCCCACAATATTGTCTTAATGGTAATTGATGAGATTCTTTGTTTGCAACATTTACATTCAGACGTTTTAAGCTACACTAATGAGCTGTTGACAAAGATTGCAATTAAAGTCATTTGCCATATTCAAATATTAACAAGACTCCACCAAGTTTATAATTATCGTCGACAATCGTCATTAATACTGCTGAAAAAAGATGGTTGTTTATCACTTTTATTAGTTTTAGTAGAAAACACTCTCATCTCTTTTAGGAACAGTGTCCTATGAAAGTTTTTATTGGCAAATATGTACGGTGGGACCCGTTTACTTTTACGCAATTTTAAATTGGCCTCTTAAACTTTAGTTCATCTTGCTATCGTTTACCCTTCTGAAACTTTTTTAGGAAAAATAGATAAAGTTAAACTAATTCTGTTGAGTATCGCCTACCCTAATAATGTATTAAGACACAGCTATTCGGTATACATTATCCAACTTCCATATTTCTGTTAAACAGGCTCCCAGGTGGGCGCTATATATGCACAAACCACCCTGGGTATGGCTTCTTTCCAAACTTCGAAAATCAGATCACCAGGGTAGTTTCCGAATGCTATCGTGCTAATGCACTTAATNATCGTTTACCCTTCTGAAACTTTTTTAGGAAAAATAGATAAAGTTAAACTAATTCTGTTGAGTATCGCCTACCCTAATAATGTATTAAGACACAGCTATTCGGTATACATTATCCAACTTCCATATTTCTGTTAAACAGGCTCCCAGGTGGGCGCTATATATGCACAAACCACCCTGGGTATGGCTTCTTTCCAAACTTCGAAAATCAGATCACCAGGGTAGTTTCCGAATGCTATCGTGCTAATGCACTTAATTAAATTTCGCTTCACGGAACATTGTTCTTTTATCTGCAAAGGATTTCTCGCCTGCCACAAATTTGAGCATTGTTGTTAATGAATTTTAGTAGCGGTACGATGCTAGGTACATAGATTGTAATATTGATCGATAGAATAAAACAACACTTTCCTAATATTAGTGGGAAAATCTTCTGTGTCAATTGAGTTCACCCAAAGAGATAATGAAAGAATATACGGAAAATTGTTAATTGTGATTCAGCTATTGCACAGCTTCTACTGCTAGCCTATGAATACAGTGGAAATTTAAGTCTGAACTCCATTTGGAAGCATTGTAGGCATTTCATATTCAACTTTAATTAACTCCATATTTTAGACAAAATCTGTGTATTATGTTGATTGTTTTCCTTGGCCAATCACAAAAAGTGGCTGAATTGCTCAATCCTCTCCTTGTTTCCAGTATTGATAAAAACCCTACTTGACTCTGTTTTCTTATTTTGGAGTCTTGGTCCATTTGAGTATCAGAGAAATAGCTAGTGATCAAAGACGAATGTGTTTTAAATTGCGATAAAATATATGTATAAATACACATCCAATATAGCCAAAGACTAACATGTCCCATTCCTTGACATTAACTTTACCTGTAAACGTTAATGAAATGAGCCCGAAAAAGCAAAACGATTGTTAATTTATTTCTTAAGTATTTTTACTACTAGTAAATCTTATGACCCCTTAATTTTTATCACTGGTTAATGTTCACATACTTTAATTTAGTGCTTTCAGGTAAGTTTTGTATCAGTTCAGACGCCTTACATTTTTAGATCTAAGTCCTGTGATTTTGATAGGAAAAAATTGCGTCAATATTGTATTTTTATACATTTCTCTACAAATGTATTACATTATTGATGTTATTGTTTCTTCATCTGTGAATCTTCATCCGATGAGACTTCATCTGAAGATATGGTGTTATTTTCAAAAATTTCTGCTAAAATTGATTTTGAGTCATTTACATAGCCATCATCTATTAGATGCCAGAAACTTCTTCTCTAATATGTGTAAGAATTTTTCGTTGTCCCATCTTACAGTCACATCAATCACAATTTCTATCCCACTTTGTACAAATAATGAATGTTTCGATTTTGTACGTTTTACCTTTCCATTGAACCCTGCTCTTTTGAATATGGCGTACCAATTATTGCGGCTAAGCTCAAGTGGAATGTGTCCCATTCTGACAGGAGCAATATTTTCAGGTGACAAAACTGTTCCAGCCACCGCAAGACGATCGTGGGGGTTCTTGTTCCTTTTTTAAAGCTCATTCCTTCTTGAAGAAAAGTCTTTGAATTTTCAGTATTCCGATAAACATGATACTCTCTCAGTCCTGTTGTAAAGAAGTAGCCATGATAAGGTACCTGTTCAAACAAAAGAACAGTTGATTTGTTGTATTTGAAATGTGGTTCAAAATTAGATAATTTGATTGGAATGTGTGAGAAAGCTTGGACCATGACATCGTTAAAAATATCATTTAAAAATTCAATATGCAGTCTTATGGTGTTGTTGGTGTGAAAGAGTATGCAAGTTCTAATACAACAATATCATCGAACTCGATTCTATCCTTTTTTATACCGGTGGTACAAAAAGAAATGTTACCGAGAGTGATTTATCTAGGGTACAATTGCAAATCAAAGCTAGGTAGAAGTAACAAAAGAACTGTTTCTGCCACCCTATAGGAAACCCTCTCTCATAAAATGCTACCTATCCAAATGATTTACAAGGAGAAAAAGAGCGAGATGTTTACCGAATGCTAATTTTCCTGAAGAATTTTGTTTTTCAGATCATAAATCACACTGGGATAACCAAAAAGAAATAATACGTTTGTTGAGAAGAGTGATTACCCCTTACGTTAATAGGGTCAAAAAAGATTTGAAACTGTCTTCAGCCATTCGATCTTGCCGCAAATAAAGTATTAAGCAAATACCTAATTCAAAACAATAAAGAACGAGCTTTATAAGCAGTCGACATTGACTTGAAATCGTCTATTTTCAAGTCAATACAAGCAAAATTGATGGGAGAAATCTATTCGTATTTCAAGCAACAGAAATGGACCGATGTTATCAGACATGGATGGACAGATACCGTATTGTAAAGCCTTTACAAATGCAAGGCTGTCCATTGTATCAGATATTAATTCCTTTGTTTAGGACAGTGTGTTTCTATATTTGCCAGGTATTTATATATCCTACTGTTATTAAAGAATGCAGTATATCGTTAAAGTATTCGAGTTAATTTTTACAGGGTTATTTTCTACGAGCTCACTTTCATTCCTCGTTAATTTTTACTAATAAAACATTTGAAAATGCTCTGTTCCTGTTCACCCCACTATCCAAATTAGAGTTTCTTCAAGGTAAGAACAAATATTTGGTGATTGGTCTTAACTCCCAAGTTCTACTCTACTAGCATTGCTCAAGGTCAAGGAATACATTAAAAAACGAGGGGTAAATTTATGAATGTGTTATCTAGACACATGTTTCATGTCTTTTTGTTTCTTTTACAAACATTTTTTTTTCAAGCTTAAAGATTATTTTTATCTTTACAGTTTTCTCTGATGCTGCAGCTCCATCTTGTGGTATTCCTGCTGTTCAACAAGCAAGGGTTATTGGTGGTCACAATGCAAAACCTGGAGCCTGGCCTTGGCAAATAGCAATGTTCATTGATGGGTATTTCGCATGTGGAGGATCCTTGGTAACACCTACATGGGTGGTCACTGCAGCTCATTGTGTTCAGAGATTTTCAGATCCTCATAAGTATAAAGTTGTTCTTGGAGCAAGTGATCTGAACAATCCCAGCCCATGGGAACAGGTAATTCTCAAATTTATTATTGCAGGATAGAATCGCTGTTGGTACAATCCAATATTGACCTTGCAGTTTTCTTAAAAGTCTATTTTCAGAATGTTGAAATCTATTTATGTTTCATTTTCCATCAAACTGTAAGTCTACATAGTAAATTATCCTAACGGTATTCTACTCTGAAAAAGTAGTTTTTTAGGTACCTCGCCTTTACAGCTTAACATATCGTATTATTGGTTAGCTCCTGTTTGTGCCTGAAAGTGGAAGAATCGAATCCTGACAGGCAAATTTGTTTTTGTTGTTTTTATATCAATTTGTCAGCCAGACCTAACAAAATACAGAACGGCTCAAAAGCAATCTAAACCATTCAACAATTTATTTATCTCAAACACCGTCTTTCATTTTATCAATCTGGTTCTGTAGCACAGGTCAACAAAAAAAATTTTTTGGCGTAGGGTTGGAAATGTTTCAACTGTCTTTACGTAACCTGAGGGTGCTTAATCTAAATATCAAATCTATTTTTTACCATTAGCTCTAGGTTTTCTTCCACAGGCTACTCCCATTTGGAAAAAAAAATTGTTTCTTCATCAGAAGAAATTGAGTATCAAACGGACAACAAAATCTTAAAAAGTTGTTAGAATATTGGATTTTGTTACATTAAATAAGTACGTTTTAGGTAAGTTTTACATAAGAGATAAGAAGTCATTGTTGATCCTGAATGTCCAAAATTTTGTTTTTAATGTGGTAAAGATTTGCATTTTCGAGACTTTCTTAAATGTTCTGAATCAGGCACGCACGTCACGTTTCAAATTCCAGCAATAATCTGCCATCATTTTTATGTCCTATCTTACTTGGTATTTCTCATCCATTGTCTTTATATCTTGGTGGAATCGCTCGCCTTGTTCATCACTAACATCAGGTTTTCCGGAAATTGATCCAGGTGGCTGTGAAGAAAATGTACTTTAATACTCTTGTTGATACCAAGAATCCTAAACTTTTCAAGCATGTTGTTTACCTCTATAGTTTCGAAGGAAGTTCTTAACAACCTCTACAAATGATAATTATTTAGCTAACTCCACTTCATTCATAGAGTCACAAATTTGAAAACGAAAACGAAAAATGAAAACAACTCCTATGTTTATCCAGTGCTTTAACCAATTGTTTCATAAGCCCTAGTTTATATGCAGAGGACGAAACATTATTTTATCACGTGGTACCAATTGCTCAACAATAGTATTTATTTCCTCAACATTACGTTGATCTCCTACTGGCCAGTACTTTTTAGTCCAGTGATATGCTATGTCTCTAATGCTCCAATAACAAAGAAAGCAAGAGTACTTCGTGTAACCACTTTGTTTCCCAAGCAAGAATTTCACCATCTTTAAATCTACAGATATCATCCATTGGTGGTCGTTATATTTGATATCCTGCAATACAATTTTTATTGCATCATATTTTTCTTTAAGGCTTGTAGAATGACCAATCGGTATTGATCCATAAACAGTAGTAATGTGCAGAAGAACACATTTCAGGCTCCTTTTTAAACTGTCAATAAATAACCTCCAATCAGCAGGATAGTATTTCGTAACACCTAATTTCATCAGTACACCACGAGTATCTCTACAGAAAACAAAAAAAAGTTGATCGTCAAAAAATGACACAAACTCTTTATCACGTGTTCTATAAAAAGTGATTTTAGTATCATGCTGTAAAAGGTTTCAATCTTTTCGCTGCGATGCCAATACTTAAAAAGATTCCTTTGATAAACTAAGGTCCCTTATCAAGTCACTCAGACTCTGCTGATCAAATAGTACTGGTGTGGAAGAACATGCAAAGTCCTCGTCATCATCATCATCAACATCAATAAGTTCTTAATATTCATGTTGCTCCTTTTCTCAGGAATAGGAATATCAGCACTATCAGCTACTGGTCGAATTGCTAACGGAAAACTTTTGAAACTCAAAGATTTTTTATTCTTTTTATTTACACCTGTCACATTAATTGAACAGAAGTAACAGTCTTCAACATGATTTGTAGGCTCCCTCCAAACCATTGGTATTCCAAATCCCATTGACCGTCTGATTCCACTTGTCCATTGTCTCAAACGTTTTACATATGTTTCGCAAACAACATGAGGAGCCCATGGTTTGTCCTGGTCTGCTAACTTTATTCCAACATATGCATAAAACGTTTTTCGTACTAAGTCTGTTACAGACTTTCTGTTGTCTACAGCTTTGTATTCACCAAAAATGTAAGAAAGGCAATCCGGATGATTTTTGTAGGGTTCTGAAGCCATCATTCGTTTATTCATACAACTGAAAAATAAGATGAATCATCTAAATCACCCTTTAAATCTATCATCAAAACATAGGCACTATGCATGAATTCATCTGATCTAAATTAACTCTCCAGCAACAAAATTGTCAAGGAAGAAAATTGATATGTGCAAGTTATTATTTAACAATTGAATTATAATTGAATATTGTTCATATCCCCCTGACAACATGTAGACATCACAAGGCAACTGATATGAGCAAACGAGCATACCGCTGCCAAATGCAAGTTAATACTTAATGACCATGTCAAGGACATAAAAGCCACAAATTAACACTAATAAAATTATCAGGCAAAAGACGTCTATGACCTGACTTTGATATGCTGTGTTATAAAACACTCTCTGCACGTGAAGCTAAGTTCACATGGTATCCAGATCTGCTGAAACGTTTAATATGCTTGCAGAATAAAGGCAAGTTACAGAAATTTTCACATTTGAGGTATATCGCATATCAGAAAAACTAGAGCTAACCAAAGAAAATAAATATGATTTTCGTAATCAGCACCCCAAAATTACCTAAAAACAGTCTTTACCTTGCCGACACGAAAAATTGTGTTGGCCAGTGTAGTAAATTCGTACAACATCGCAGAACAAAAGGGCCTTTCTCCCATGCCTCCCAAAGTTCTAAAATTTTGCTCCTCTCCTATTAGAGCCACCCAAGAAGAGGTCTGGAAATGATTAGGAGAACTAGAGGGCAACGAAGCAATAAAAAGCGTTTGACGGGAACATTTTAGAATCAGTATTAATAGGATCAGTGAGATGCAGTAACTATCGTGATAAGTATTTAACCCCATTTTGAACCTTTTACGCGTTTTATCAAGATCGTAAATACACAAAATTTGCAGTAGTTTAACCAATTTTTGATTCCATAAAATCTAGAGACAACTGCTTTGGAGCGCCCTACTTGGTGTACAAAAGAAAATACAAAGTCAGTACGTTAAAAGAATAAACCAGGTGTCCACTTGTCCAGCTGATTCAATTGCCCTGTGACAGGACTCAATAAAGAGATGTGAGTCGTGAAGTATCCAAGACTATGGCTATACGATTCGGTTGCTTAAGACCCAGTCTACGACGTATCCATCGAGCTGTAGTAGTTTAAAACGTCATGCGAGAAGCCAGTTAATAATGGTGATAAACTTTTGCATTGTCTTCTCCGAAATAAGTATAATACTTTCTCTCTCTCCTTTCTTCAGACCATTGACGTTGCGAGGATTGTAGCTCATCCATATTACGGTCGAATGAGTTACGACATAGCTCTCTTGAAGCTTGCAAGACCTGCGGTTTTAAATGAAAGAGTCAGAACTGTATGTTTACCTAAAGCTGGCGATGCAGTACCAGTAGGAACTAGGTGTTATATTACTGGTAAGTACTTTTCAAAGAACCTCTCCTTATTCAAAGATACTATTGAAGAGATTGCCTCATAAAAAGTATAAACGATAAATAAAGCACCGTAATCGCGAAACAGAGAAATGTGGGATACAAGTATATTTATATATATAGTTATTTATTTATTTATTTATTAGCAGTCCCTATTAGCAATGAAGCTCTTGGTACTGTGCCAAAGAAACTTAAGGATTCGTTTGCAGTACTTGGGATTCCTGATGTCACACGTGGTATTCAGCTGACCGCTCTAATCGGGTCTGCTTCCATCCTTCGAGGAGTGCTAAGGCTCTGAGGTCCTGGTCCGGACTTGAGGGTTTGCGGTACTCTCCCTGTATAACATCAAAGCAGGTTACGTTAACAACGTGAATATATATATATTAGTAAACTCGAAAAACGACTATATTTTTGTGTGACTAGAAGTTTCACGTATTCAAGGATCATCAGACACATCTTCATAAACGGAACAAATTCTCTACTACACAAATATATATATATATAAAGGACGTACTTGATGAAATTTATTCAGTTCAATTTAAAAGGACATGAAACCATCTGACCAATTGTAAGATAAATTGAAAACGTTTATATCTAAAATTATAAAATATAAAATTATAAAATATTATAAAATCAAAAAGTCTAAAAATGTATTTGCTTCCGCAGTTAAAACCAATAACGTTTATGAAATGTCACCATATATATGCATATATATATATATATGTAAAAATCATACATTTATATGCATAGTAAATTGTATTGGTAATAAAAGTCCCTTAGAAACTAATCCAATATGTTAATAAGTACTCTGGGGTCAGTGACATCACGATCAGTTTAGACACAAAGGATTAAAAAATTTGAAAAATATGCGGAAACATTGCTCTGACTTAACTAGAAAAAGACAAAAGAACATGAAAACGCTGCTGCTATACGATCAAAGATTTTGAAGACTTTAAATTACTTTGCTTTGTTTCACTTTAATTAAGAGGTAAATTCCCAATAGGGTTTGGACTATTGAGTTTTATGAGACAGGTTTCTTAGACCGAAATGGGTAAAAGCAGGCGTACACCCATGCTGGGTAGATGTAACTTCTATTTTTGGTATAAACTTGATTTATTATGTGCAACAAGTGATTATTGTTATTTATAAATACAAGTAAAACACAACACTCTCTTTCATTGCTCTTAAGATAAATTAACTCACCCTCTACTATTCTTTTCCTGTATTAGATTCTGTACAATTTTGAGTGACTAATCTTCCATTACATTGTCGAAAATGCTCTAGATTTACGGAGTCGTAAAAGCTCTGGATTAGCGCTTGACCTTTTTTTGGTTATGATTTATTTATAGAGTAGTACCTGGATTAAAAAAAATTAAATCCAATCTTGAAAAATGGGTAGTCGGTTTAATTCAAACAATTAAATCAAAACATGGATCTCAAATAGGATGCTGAGTTTGAACCAAAATTGGAAGAACATTTAGATCCTTAAAGTGTAAGAGTACGCTAAGAAAAACGATTGTAAATACATAAGATAAAAAATCTTTTACATTGATATCTATTCGTTCGATCCTCGAAATAGCAGTATGATTAGAAGCGGAGAGCTGGAGGGCTTACGTCCCCAAACAATTTGTCCTGGATGTGCAATGAGCTGCAAAGAAAATCAAAATAACCGGAAGCAAAAAAACCAAATTATTAAAAGACACTAAAATTTAGAGATAGAAAAATTCTGATTTTGAGCTAAAAAAGTCAAAAATAATTTAATTTCACCTGTGTATCTATGAAACAAAAATTCTTAGTGGTCTTCAACGTAATATTAGTGAAAAGCATGCTTTACGCTTACTAAACGTAAGCACTTTCAAGTAAACTATTTATTAGTAAGATTTCAAAAACAATACTGAATGGTTGGCTTGTGAGTAACGAAAACGAGTGAGCTACAAAACAGTGACCAAATTTTTTAATATACTCTCTTTTATTATTGTTACCTGTCAGAGAAAGGGGTTGGGACCTAGTGGCCTACCATTCTTGTTCTTTTGCTCCAATTGTCTCTGCCTATTGGCTAAAGTGTCTTCTCGTGTAGTGTCCAAATCCTATTATAGTTGGAAGCTGTTTTTCGGTCCGATATGTCTTGTTTACTTTAACAACACATATCGCTCTTCAATACCGTCGAAACAAACCATGCATTGGGGAGGGGGGGCTTGAATCGTTTGGCGAAGGAGAAAGCCTGTGCAAACTAAGGTAGCGAAATGACTGAATTCTTCTCACTGACAACTAGAGAATTTGGTAGCCTTGAAAAAACAAACCTTAAGAAACATACACTGAGCAAGAAAGAGCTTTTAAAATCAAGAGTTTTGAGCAGCGTTGACCCTTTGACATCTCTTTTATTTAAATTACTGATAAGAAAAATGTTTTGAACATCTCTTCTTTTAGGATTTGGTAAGACCAAGCACCCTGGAAGAAGCAGTCCAATTTTAAAACAGACAGACTTGCCCGTTATTAGTCAAAGAAGATGCGCACTTTTGAACACACCAACTAGTGGAGCTCAGATTACTCCCCAGATGGTTTGTGCTGGGTATGGCCCTTCTAATATCAAGAGTGGTTGTCATGGAGACAGTGGTGGCCCGTTTGTTTGTCAGTACGGAAATGGTAATGCATTTACACTACATGGGGCAGTAAGCTGGGGATCACCGAGATGTAATACAAGGGACGCCTATTCAGTATTTGCAAGGATTTCAGCTTTGAGAAGTTGGATTGATAAATTTATTTATCAATAAATGATAAAAAAATCCGTATATCGAAAAATAAATGTAATCTAATGGAGTGAAAACATTACTTGATAGCAGCAAAACAAAATTCTTTTTGGTGTAGTACGCTTGCTATTTTCATCCTAAAAGTAATAAACTGGGGTTCTGCATTAGTAACCAATAGCAGGAAGATTAGGATCTGAGATAGATCATGCCAGGAATGATTTTCTTCTGAATGCTCATTGTGCTTTGCTCCCATATGATTTCTTATCTCTAGGGATCATTTAATGGTTTCAGTTGGTTCATTTATAACTTACTTAATTGCTATCAAAATAATAATAAGATACTAAGACCGTACCAATACTAAAGAGGACAATCAACAAATGGCAAACGTTTCAAGACAAAATCTTGTATTTTCTGGCAAAATTTTGAAATCAAGAGAGCAATTGTTAAGCCTTAATAAAGAGTTTTTTGCCGACTGCAATAACATTGTAAAACTGTAAGATTTTCTCTCCAAAGAAGTGGTCGAGATTTATGATTAGACTATTGCCAACAAGCTCCCGATTAACGAAACTTCTCTCTTGCCGAAAAAAACTGTTCACCTATTATACCAATCAAACGGAATTTGCTGTCAAATGTTGCTAATAAAACGGTATTAGAATTCGGAATTGATGAAGTTCTGTTATGCAACATAAAGACAATATATTTGATAAATTATGTCAGACTATGAGTGAAAAGAAAGATTTCATCTTAGTGCTACTTTATCTTAATCGCAGGTAAGACCTTTCTTACATTCCAAATTACACTAAGCTTACTTGTACCAAACTGTCAGCAGACACCGTTTCTGCCTTTTCTGGCCAGAAATTTCAACTAAAAACCTGAAGCTAAACAATACGCTAGATTTCTGAACTATATTTGTATATACTGACTCTCTATCTACGTGTAGCGAAAAACCAACTTCATACCCAACCAAGGGACACCAGAGACTCTATGTCTTCTAAAGTTTAAGCTATCATTCAGGGTGACATACCAAAGCAAAGGCTCAAAAAAAGTTGGTTAGCAATCGACAGCATAGTTTATTAGGATATTAGGGTAATCCTTCATTTCCACTTTTCGAGCTATGATTTTTCCATAAATTTTCATGAATTCTTCAGACATTTTATACGGCTCTCTTTTTATTTAGACCTGCTGATGGCAGTTATGCCACTGAAGTATATCGGAAATAAATAATGGTTTTACAGCACTGAATCCCTTGATGAATAACAGATTTATTTGTACCTTTAGTTTCATACTTATAATAGGAGCTAATCTTGCCCTTGCACTTTAAGTCATATATAGGCCACAAGACAAGATTGCAAAACCCGTCTTTTACAGCTGGAGATCGAGTTATCTATTGCTTTTTAATACCTAAATCAAGCTGCATGTTGCACCCAGCACATGTTTCAAAAGGCCGACTGCGTAGTGCTTTTGTTGAATATTAGTGATCTAATGGTTTTTGAAACTTATTACAACCATCTTTGTATCTATTAACCTCAGGATTAATTACTTCTTTCCAACCGTGTTGCACATTTCTAACGCTTCAACCAATGTCAGTTCATCAGGTTTACACAAAGTATTAAAACTGCGACAGTATGCAGGCATTA
>RDPX01000006.1:6448134-6467888 GCA_003991215.1 Morbakka virulenta | reverse complement strand
GGCTCTGGACAAGGATGGTGACTGCTTCACTTACTTTTGCCAGGCTTTTCCAGAATTGACGATGAAGAAGTTGAAAGCTGGCTTCTTTGACGGTCCTTAGATCCGTCAGCTTATCAGAGATCCATAGTTCGAAAACCCAATGAACGGCGTGGGACTGGAAGCGTGGAAGGCATTTGTTCTGGTAGTAAAGAACATTCTTGGCAACAATAAGGCCAGAAACTACGTAGAATTTGTCAACAACATGCTGGCTGCTTTCAGAAACCTGAGCTACAACATGAGCGTCAAGATGCACAACCTATTTTCACATATGGACCGGTTTCCTGAGAGTCTGGGTTCAATAAGTGACGAGCAGGAGTAGATATTATTAGAGATATATATATATATATACAGGTAGATATATATGCAACCAGGACATGAAAGAGATGGAGACCAGGTATCAAGGTCGCTGGGACGCAGTCATGATGGCTGACTACTGTTGGACTCTGAAGAGAGACCTCCCTGCCGATGGGCATTCCAGGAGTTCGAAGAAACGAAAGTTCAAGCCCTGAAGTTTGAAAAATGGGAAGCAACATGCAATTTACATGTACTTACCTTTTTCAATGCCCACCATTCAGTTTACAGTAATCGATGTTTCTATCAGGTAATCAATATATGTTGTTGCAAAAACATTTTTGTTCTCTTAGAAACATATTTAGGATGATAGGTGTTGACAGAATCAGCTGATCATGCCACAAAAATGTAATCGATTTTGTCACAAGATCTAATTTTTTTGTAATCAACTTAGCACAAAAACCTGATCTGATGGAGGGAAATGGATGCTATTTCCTTATTCAGCAGTGCAAAAATACCCTAAATCAGTTGTAGAAATCTAGACAACATTCAAAAAGTAAAAAATTGTTGCCCAGTGTTATTTATTTTCGATATATTTCGGTGGCATAACTACCATCACCAGGTCTAAATGAAAAGAAAGCCATATAAAAAGTCTGAACAATTCAGTTTTGTTAAGTTTACAATCATTTCATTCCACATGCATTCACTCATACTCTACTTTAATGTCAGATAATTCAAACATAGCCATTGATACAAACGAGACTCGTTAGTAATGGGAACAAGCGTGAAAATTCGTAGTTAGAATTTTAACGGTGAGTGCCCTGTCTGAGAACTAATTCTTGGTGTTCTGCTCAACAGTATTCCCACTTGTCTATTTGTTGTCTGCAAGGTGTTCATTATTTGACATTTGAAGAACACACAGAATACTTTTATGAGCTTCTTTTTGTAGTTATTCATCAGTTCCTTTCACTTACGGCCACTGTTATTGGCTTTTTCATTCATCACTCCTATCAATGGTTCTCATTACAGCAGAATGTTTTTTAATATTTTTTTGTGTCATTTAGCAAAGTATTTAAATTTTTTTACCACTTTTCATGTATTATCTTTATTTGATATCACTGCCTCTGGTATATCATGTTAAAAACTTTGAGTTTAGTTTCCATTAGCTTTCGATGTAGTTAAATGCATTCCATTTTCTTTTTGAAGCCAGTATATTTCTGCATGTTATATCTCCTCTGCTCATAAATCTAAGTTATCTTCAGAATCAAGATTAGTGACAGTAACTGTTAGATGCAGATTACTTGTTTTCTGTGTAATCATAAGCTCAATTCCTGTTGACTATTACGGGGAGTCTTGAAAATTTTGTGGTTAGTAACAATGATAGGAAGGTTTGTTTCCAGGCTTTTACCACTGTAATTGCTTTTCTTTTTGTAACATGGATATATGTTTGTCGATTTATGTTGTGTTTAGTACAGGAATCAACAAATTCATCATAATAATTGTCATGATTGACAACAATAAAAGGCGATCAGGTACCCATGCGAGTGTTGTTTAGGTTCATGGTAAAGTGAAAATAAATCGTGCTAAATTTTATATGGGGTTTGAATAGAATGAGATCTTCACATGTGTAGTCAAGAATCGAATTATAATTCCTTTTTATTTACAGTATATTCATTATTTTTTTCATTCATTATTAAATAGTCAGTAATTATAGCTCTTTTTTTTCTTCCTTTGTAATTAACTGCGAATCCAGTCAAACATTTAGACTTGGTTCTCTTTGAAATAATCAATAAAAATTAGAACAAAGTAAAAAGCACAAAGAAAATAAGCAATTCAGGAAAAAATGGAAATGACGATACCCTCAAAATAAAAGTTGAAGATGCATTGACACTAGTGCAAGCTATGGGGTTCAAAAATGAAGGAGGTTAGGTAAATTGCTTACACCAAAGAATTTTGATGTTGGTACTGTGTTTAACACCATTCTGCTGCAAGAAGGTTATTGGGACAGCAAATGCAAATTTTTATTTTATGTAAACTTAAAATTCTCCCACAGCAGGTGTGCAAAAATAGGTATTTGACTGTTTTTAATTTATGGTGGATATCTGTGGACACAAGGTTATACAGATGCTATTCAACAGCCATGGTAATATAGCTAATAATTTATAAGTATAAGTACTGAATGGTTGTTCGGGTATTATACTGTATGATTATAAATAGTTTGCCAAAATATAAAAACATTTTTGTGAAGTGAATAATCAGAGTATATTATATAGTAACAAGTTTGTACACTCAAGTTATTTTGTATACAGGATAACATACCTTGTTACAGTAAATTAGATCGCGACTTTGATAAGCTATATTTGAAGAAATGGGCTTAATTTAACGCGGGTTAGTTAATGAAGCGGGATAAAACAATGCGGCTTAATTTTGTCTTGCTTTGAAATTAAACAATTGACGGAAAAACTACGGGGACAAATTATAAGTCAGAAGAAAAATAACCACGTCTAGTAGCACATTTACTTAACTTGTCTGTAGAAAATTACAAATATTACATATCATCATCTAAATTATGGTCATCGCGTTCATAGTTCTTTTCACGGCCCATAAGTCATTCAATATTGCCTTGCTATTGTCGTTGTATTTGAGGAAGCTTACACTTCCTACCTGTTTTTGCAACATTTCAATGTTGCTGGCATTTTTCCACATGAATGTCATTTCCACAAGAATACGCAAGCCACATCGTACTAGCGGTAATGCTTTAGCTTTCGAATGTTGATATTTCGTGATAGACATGATGCAGAGGCAATCTTTCTGAGTAACAAACATTTTGTATAAACAGCAAATTTGGCATGTTTCTTCCGATGAATGATATCCAATTGACCGTGTTACAGTAGACATGATAACACCAAGCAGAAGATGTAAATTAAAAGTAATGGGTGATTCCAAATGCTATTTTGTTTTTTCACTCCACAATAATGGAATCTGCTCTACGTTATATTCTCAATCTCACATAAAATATGAAAAACCCTTTTTTCCTTGTCTGACTTATTTAAGTCTCTGGAATTCTGTTTTGTTTTTCGAATGTTTCGAAAATTTGAATAGGTTGTTGGTCGCAGATGAATTGAATCGAGTTCTTGTTTCCTGTTGTGACTGTGGTATTATGACTTAGTAAATATTTTACTGCAACTCGAAGCGAATCTGCAAACATTTGTGAAAAAGGAAGTTTGTTAGTAGTCGTCCAACTAAATTGATGTAGACGGCGTCAATCGTCAAGAAGCTGAAAAAGTTTCAGCTGAGCTGCATAACGTTGCTAAAGAAATTGATGCTCATGCGGACAAAAAGGAACGGATAGGGTATAAGGAAGAAGATAAAGTTAGATTTTGGTACCAATTAATGCATGGTAATCCACTTGCATTTGCTAAATTCAAAAATTAATTTCCTAAACTAGGTCAAAGTTGTGTGAGAGGTTGGACTAGTAGATAACGTCTCGAGATAAAGGAGGACAACCCAACATTACAATGGACGTGAAACGGGAAGTTTTTTCCTTCTTAACTCTGAGTTTCATGAAAAATTAAGGTATATGATAACAAATTTAAGAACAGCTGATGCTTCTATTAATATTCATGCTGTGCGTAGTTTACCAGCTGGTCTAGTACACCACGCATGTTACAGCTGCTGGCCGAAATGATAAATGCACCGTAACATTGATCGGTGTGGCAACTCTAAGCTGTTTGATTTTGCCTTTTAAAATTATTTCCATGAAAACGACTGAAAGATGCCTGGCACCGCTCCTCTCAAAGATGGTAAATTTTTTTGTTCCTGTAACGAATCACAGTGGAGTAATCAGGAGGTAACTTTGCGTATAATTGATGGTGTGCTGGTACCATATATTGACTAAAGCTAAGCAGAGCTAAGAGCACGCCTCCTTTGGAATGTGTTCATAGGACATATACTGAACAAATCAGGGAGAGGCTAGAGGTTCCTACAAAATCTTATACATCTTACACCACTTGATTTTACATGAACAGGAGCAAAAAAGATAGAAAGGTGCGAATTTAGTAAGTATGTTACATTGGTCGTCTTCCAAGAGTTGTTGAACGACCGAGCGAAAGATGTTCCCACCATAGCAGACGCTTTACTGTTTTCTGTCCTAAAGTCACTCTATTTCGAAACCTTGAAGAAAGTTACTGGTTTTTACAAGTCAATCAAGCTATAGACAAGAAATCATAAAATCTGCGCTTTGATCTGCTTGAATAAACAAGCAACTTCTAATCAATTACAACTTGAGCCCAAAGTGGCTGATGCCGATTGATGTTACTTTAAAAGGCTCTCATATTTATACAACCGTTTCCTCAAATTCTTACATGGATATTTTACAATTACATACTTCAAATTGAATATTTCAAATACTTATTTCATACTTTTGGAGAATTGATGTAAATTCTCATTGCTACATGGTTTCAGTCCATGACGTAGGTTCAAGGTATTTCCCTCGCATGGTTTCAAAATAGGACATTGACTGCGTCAATGGAGATTTCAATCCCAAACGTCAGCACAACATTACAACTAAACGAATATCACTTGATTAATTTTCGCTAACAAAAATGTGTTGGTTGAAGTATTGAAGTCCCAATAAAAAATGCTGGACTATATTGTGAACTTGGGAGCACATAAATTAAAATTCTTACAACCATTTCTTTTGTGAAAAAAATTGACTAGTTTGATGTTTTACTTTTCAAACGCTTTTCTGATGACATGACCTTAAGTTTAAAATATGCCTGATTGGTACATAGAACTTTCATGTCAGGTAATGTGAAACAAATGCCCTGATTACAATATTGAGCTAGTTCAATAGCAAGGGAAAAGGTAGGGGTCACTGAGAGAATCCTTGAGGTCAGTTATTGGTAAGGCCTATTATTATTCCATAATTCATTGTTGTATTTTACCATCTAGCTGACTGCTTAACAGCATAAATGTTTAACGAAATTTCCAAATAAAAAATTTCTAGATTATTTCTTGAAAAAAAATGCTTCAGGCAGTTTTCAGTATAATCAATTTTCAGTATAAGCAATGTCAAGTTTGCGGTTTAAGAGTCTCCAACCTAAAAAAAATAAATTTCAGTTCATCAGCTATTGCTAAAATTGGTTAAATAAACATATTTCCCCTCAAATATCTATTAATCTATCCAGCCTTGCAATAATTATTGTTACCATCTTCATCAAGTTTAAGTTTAACTGCCCATTTAAAGCCTAAAAAACTTTTACTTTCTGGCAAATCGAAAAAATTGCAGACTTTATGGCTGGAGAAATGCCCTCCAATGTCTTTAATAGTTGCAGTCCATACCATCCTTTATTGACTAAATGAAACTGATACAGTTTAAACTATATATATGCTACTTTTTTCACTTTTTTCTTTAGGCATTTGTTGCTTATGCCAGTCAGACTAATGAGCCTGAAATTAATCGGATGGTACTTGGTTTCTATTGTGCAGAGAGTGTGGAGAGAGTGTGAAGAGAAAGGAAACTTTACCTTTCTTCAACTTTTTTCCGTTTGTACAACTTTTTAGCAGTGAGCCAAAGATAATTCCTATCGGAAATGCTATATGATCTGCTAGTTCTTTCATTAGTTGTAGAACTAGGCCATTATGAATGCTCGAGTTGGATACTTTCAATTTTAAAAGGAGGCTCTTTACTTCATTTTTAATCTCTATTCATCTGTTCTATTCTTTTTTATCTCTATTTTCTAGTTTTGTCTATAACTTCTGCGATGTCTCCAAGATAGCTCTTCATTTTGTTCCATGGAACATACAGTTATCAAAAAACCATACGTCCTTGTAATTGTTTTTTCGTTATTATAGCCTATCAAAATCATCGCCTTCAGATTAATTTTTAGGATAGATACATTTTGTTTAAATTTTTCTTAAATTAGACTTAATTCTTAAGAATTTTGATTGGTTTTTTTCTCTTATCAATAATCTTCTTTTAAAAGTCTCATGCCATCCTATTGGTTATATTTTTTTTCTGCTTGATCTACAGTGCTTTTAATAAGTGTTTCCACTCTTTACATAGTTTTTTCCGTCAGTGTTTTCTACTCACAGATTTCTTTATTTTCGCGTATAGTGAAAAGTAATTATTCCAAGGCACACTAACGGTTATTACATTTTACGTACACATTTTATCTCTAGACCTTGAAAACTTTTCATAAATCATATCAATAATTAAAACTTGAGAAATCAGTCTTAGGTTTTGGGTTAAAATACTTTATGTGTGACATTTTTACTTGCACCACAACAGTTAACCAAGTGCTAGCAAAGCACAACGCCACAAGTACAACAGACAATTATCAGATAACGATGTCATTTAAAACTGTAATTTAATGAAATGACTAAATGATGCCAAATGTCCTTTTTCATTGAAATCTGGTTGAATTGTTTTGATGGATAAAATTTCTGCGATTTTGATATAAATGATCATTGCGTCTTAGAGTAAAAAAAACACTGAGCACCCCTGTAAACAAAGCAATTTACAACATTTAACTTGTGTAATTAAATTAGTCTTTACCATCATATTGTCTAATAGATGTCTGCTGTACTGTTCTTTTACTTTGCTATCATGTGATTCACTGTTGTCGTACTTTAAGTTCCTGCTATCATTACTTTGTTTAGCTATTACTCATTTTGTTGTTTTTGTTGTTTTTAGGGGTTTTTTCTCTGTTGTCTTATTTGTTAACATTTATGTTATTGCCCATAATAAAACTGTGATTAACCAATAGCAATCATGTGTATCTATAGCAATTAATCGGATATTAACATCCTACACACTTCATTAATATCAACATTTAATTCTAGCATAGGACTTTGTACATTTTTTTTCTTAAACAACATTTCATTTTATTTGTTGGTCGATGTGAAAGGCCTGAGAATATATATATATATATATATATATATATATATATCTATATATATATATATATATGTGTGTGTGTGTGTTGTGTGTGTGTTGTGTGTGTGTTGTGTGTGTGTATTTGTGTGTGTGACCAACAAAAAAAGCTAAATGTCTAAGACATTGTCATTGAGCCACGAATGAAAGTCCTCATCAACGGTTATAATATCACCTCGAATACCTATCATTTGGCAAATCAATACGTGTTGATGGGATTGAATTTCACCACAACGACAAAATCGATTGTCCATTAGACCAATTCTGGGCGTCCAAGAAGGCAACCTCCACGTGGTGACGCCTGGATACTGATTAGCTAGGTTATCCTGACTGGTTGGTAACGAATAGCCTTCATTTTAAGCTGTTTTTCCCGTACCCTGGAAGAAATCGATTTCGTCGTTCATGTGATTTCGAATCTGGTTCGTCGTCGATTTGGAGTAAATTTTTTGAACTTGTGCCGCCCCTGGTGGTAAGTGAAAGTTTTTTGTTTCTGGTTTCTTTCCAAACCGATCTGCCTTTTGGCGGTGAGAGGAGGTTTGTTTCCCGTTTCATGAGGCCGGATCGAACTCACCGGGGTGGTCTTCAAATCTACCTCCAGCAGCTTACACACACACACACACAGACCAATTCTATGTATAAAATCGGCGTATCGTCCATATCCAGATGGTAAACGATGTAAGAGCACTCATTGTGTATGCTTCAGGTCATATCCTGGAGGTTTCACCGTAGGTTCAGGAATAAATAGGGAGAACTGGTTGTCTGTATTACTCCATCGCTGTTTTAACACACCAGCAGCCCAAGATTTGACAGATGCTGTATCGTTTATGGTGGAAGCTAAAAGGTGCATCCGATTCGAAAGTGGAACTCTGCTTTTTCAGCCTATTGTTTGCAAGTGGGTATGCGACCATGTATTCAAGAATGTACCCCTTCTCTGATAGCACGCGATTATGTAAATTCAATATATTTTTATCCCTTCCTAAGTCGGCAGGTTCAATACCACAAAGAAGAGGAAGAACATCAGTTGGAGTAGATTTATACAACCACTCACTAGTCTCAAGCATTCATTAGGTGCAACATCAATTTCATTGCACTGATGGCTTTGGCCATAAACAGGAGAACAACATTCAGCAGCAGAGTAACACAAGGCCAAAGCAGATGATCTTAAAGTCGAGAAATCAGCACCCCACTTATCGTCAGCAACATGTTTAAGTAGGTTACATCGCTTGGCAACTTTATAGGAGACTTCTGTCTAATGATGTCTGTATAACAAAGTACGGTCTAATGTGACCGTACTTTGGAGAAGGTACTTGGGAGTTTTCTCAGAAGGTAAACTCATACCAGATATTGAGAAATTGAGTTCATAATCAGCTCTTTGATTAGCAAATGAAACACGCTGGAAACAGTTTTAGTGATGTTCAGTTTGAGTTTCCAGTTTTTAAAGTTTGTGCTGATGATTTCCATATCTCGTGATAATGTTACTTCAATTACATCAAATGTTGTGGAAAGAAGGTATTGCAGTACCAAACTGGCCGAAGTTCTCTTTAGTCGAGCTGCTCTCCCTGCTTTTATTCCATCTTTGAACTTGTTTACATATTGAAAATCGGAAGTCATAATAAAATGTTTTTCATTAATTCTAACATTTTATTCATTTAAACTCTTGCGACATCTTAAGCTTTACGATTTAAGCATGTTAGACAAGATCAAAAGAGTCAACACTACCCAAGCGTTCTTCTTCTTCTTCTTTATTGCACTGTCATCAACTTAGTCGATATCATGCTGCCTACAAGTTTGCTACAGGTCTTTCTGTCAGAACACAAAGTTCAAGGTTTCTGATATAGGTGGAAACGTCATTGCAGAGAGGAATATCAGTGAGGTTTTACAGTTCCTTCAAAACTGTGTCAAGCCAGGTGGTCTTTGGCCTACCAGGTGGTCTTTTTACATGACTGATGAAGTAGTTTAAGGCACTACGGGCTGGCGTGAATGGTGGTAAGCGTATCAGGTGTCCAAACCATGACATTTTCCTTTTCATTATTATCACACTCCATGGTATTGTCTTCGTTCTTTCGTAAAGTTTTACGTTTGAGGTTTTTCTTGGCCCGATAACTTTGGTCACTTTCCGTAGGAACCTCCTCTGTATGGCATCAATTTTATTTTCGAGTTCTTTAGTCATCGTCCACAGCTCCGAGTTGTACATAAAGGTACTTTCAACATATGTTTTGAACACACGAATCTTGATTTCCTCAGAGATATGCCGACTTTCGAATATATTATTGAATGCCTTGTACGAATCGATGGCTTTGCCCTCTCGCCGCTTAATGTCTTCACTGGTGTCGAGAAGAGTCCCAAGGTACTTGCATTTTTTCCAGCTTTCATCAGTGGATTGTTTGCTTTTTCTGTCTTGGTCTTGTTGACATGTAGACCACTTTCCTCAAGCATTACCGGCATTATACGTTCCACTTGGTTTATTTTGGACTCATCAGATCTAAGAAATGATATGTCATCTGCATACTTTGGATCGATTTCCACATGATGAATATCTCGGTCAATTAGCCAATCTAGGGCTGACCACTAAGTTTGGTATAATCTTGTCTTTCAATCATCTTAGGAAGTGGTTTCACTGCATGTCCTAGGTATAGGATAAACAGCAAAGCAGATAGAAAGTCACCTTGACAGATACCAATTAGGATATGTATATCAGAGCCTTGGTTCTTTCCGGTCCTTACGATCAGAATAACATCGTTGATCAAGATGTGCATCATAAACAGCTCGCATGGGGTTAAGATTCTTTTTAGGATCTCCATCAGTTTGCGTCTGTTGACAGTATCAAAGGCTTTGGACATATCAAGCAAAAGTAGAAAGATGTCATAGTTTTCAGATGTGATTGCCTTGTCTGCCATTGTTTTGATGGTAAATACTTGCTCAATGGTTGAGCGTCCGCTTAGATATGCAGCTTGAGTGATTGGAATCTCAGCTTTCATTCTTTCCCAGCATCTATCTATGATTGTGATGGTGAGTATTTTCCTCAAAGGTGACAACAGTACAATGGGACGAACATTTACTCTTTCATCTTTTTTGGAGGTTTTGGTAATGGGTTGATAATACCTCTCCGAAGTACTTCGTGGTGTTCTCCGGTTTCACTTGTCTTGTTCAGAAGCTCTGCTATGTGAGAATGTAGTTCATCTGGTCCATATTTTATATACTCCGCATGCATGTTATCAATGCTTGTGGCTTTGTTATTTTTAAGTTTTTTCGATGCTTTTTTTATTTCGTCTTATGTAAAAGGAGGTTCCGTCATTGCGGCTGGTATTGGTGTTGAAATAGCCTCTGAGTGGAAAAGGTTTTCGTAGAAGGTTGTGATGATTCGAATTTGCTCCTCTTCCGAAGTTACGATGTTGAAATCACTGTCAAAAATTCTTTCATTTCTCTCAAGGTTTTATTTCGTTCTCTTTTCAGTTTTTGCCTTTTTGTTTTGTTTCTGGTAGATTCAATGTCGTCTCGCGGTTTCTTTTGCTTTTTAGATAGGTTGGTCATTGCGTCTGNCTCCGGTTTCACTTGTCTTGTTCAGAAGCTCTGCTATGTGAGAATGTAGTTCATCTGGTTCATATTTTATATACTCCGCATGCATGTTATCAATGCTTGTGGCTTTGTTATTTTTAAGTTTTTTCGATGCTTTTTTTATTTCGTCTTATGTAAAAGGAGGTTCCGTCATTGCGGCTGGTATTGGTGTTGAAATAGCCTCTGAGTGGAAAAGGTTTTCGTAGAAGGTTGTGATGATTCGAATTTGCTCCTCTTCCGAAGTTACGATGTTGAAATCACTGTCAAAAATTCTTTCATTTCTCTCAAGGTTTTATTTCGTTCTCTTTTCAGTTTTTGCCTTTTTGTTTTGTTTCTGGTAGATTCAATGTCGTCTCGCAGTTTCTTTTGCTTTTTAGATAGGTTGGTGATTGCGTCTGATGATGAGTACTTTTTCTTTTGATCTTTTACTCCAAGTACTTTGGCTGTTTTGTTTCATGCTTCTGCTATTTTATTCGAGGTTTCAGTTGGTTTATCATCTTTCGTGGTGTCTTCTGATAGTTTTTTTTAAGCTTTTGTGAGTATTCTTTCTGGCTGGTGGGCTCAAGTAATTTCTCGATCTTGATCGTTTCGGATTTGACCTTGTGTTTCTTTAACCTCCACCATTTCAGTTTTAGAACAGTTTTAACTAGCTTGTGGTCAGTTGGCGTAGAAACACCGCTGTAAGATCTTGAGTCCTGCACTAATGTTCTATGTAGTTGTTTGTTGATGACATAGTCAATCTGGTTGCGATAGGGGTTCCTTCTAAGCTCTTCATCAAAGGCAAGGTGTGGGAGGATCCGCTCCATTGATGTCCATGTAGTGCGGTGGGCAAATTTATGTTGAAAGAGGGTGTTGGTGAGAACCAAATCGTGTTCTTTAGCAAAGTTTAGTAGGTGTTCTCCATTACTGTTTAGAAGTCCTTTGCCAAATTTGCCAATGTTGTTAGGAAATCTTTTGTGACCAGTGCCGGTTTTCGCATTGAAATCGCCTAGAATTAGCAGATGTTTCTTTTTCTTTTGTGGATGAGTCGCTTGGGCAAGTGGCTGATAAAATTCCTCACATGCCTGTGGTTCTTCTTCACTTTGAGCCAGGGTGGGCGCATAAGCGGCTACTATGTTGACACGATGCTGCTCATTGAGTTGGAAGGAAGCAGTTGATATTCGGTCATTTATCCTTTTGAAACTTGGGTTCAAAGACTCTTCTATGATTACACCAGTGCCTTTGTGTTTGTTTTTACCTTGTATACCGGCGTGATAGACTTTGTATGTTCTGGTTTTGTTGCCATGTTAACCTGTGATGGTGCTGACGTCTTCTTCTGGGATGTGTGTTTCGGTTGTTGATAATACTTGTAAATCGTATTTAATCATATCTTTGATAGATTGCTGTTTTATTTCCTCTCTGCGCCCTTGTACATTGAGCGTTCCAATATTAAGATTCCTGAGCAAGCTTGTTGACATTTGACTTTTCCTCTTGGCAGAAGCCATTGAGACGACCGGCGTCACCCAGGTCGACCGGACAAAAAAAAGTAATTTGACATAGAAATGAAACCGTAGCGATTAAAAAGCAGATTGTGTCAAAGATGAAAGAGGACTAAATACATGTCATGGATGTGAACGTTATTAAAAACAAAGCCAGGTTTATCTATGCACAAAGCATGGGGTCATAAATGCTTTGGAAAAAAGCTGGCAATAATAATTCGCGTATTTCTTTGGACAAAATAAGAATTCTTTATGAAGATGGTACGGATGATCATTTAGACCTAAACGAGGTTGATGGTGCAGAACTTATCCGAATGGGACTTTATTTTACATGAAATTTCTTCAGTTGTAAATTTTTTTGTTGATCATAGTACTTTTTATTAACTCAAATTTGTTTTTGTATTTTGTTCAAAATTTGATGAGCTTTTTTCCACTTCCTAGATTTAAGAAACTGTTCAGAAACTTTGACTACTAAAATTACCAAGCTTTCAAGAAACTTTTAAGTACTGGGGCCATACCTAAAGTTTCTTAGAAAAAAAAATTGTTGCGAGTTTAAAAAACCTATTACACCGAAAACCTTGCCAATACCTATGACACAATCAAAACCAGCAGTAACATCACGAGAACAACATGTAAACATAAGTAATTGAAACCTAAGATCAACCATACCTGAATATGAACATTAAGATGGCGGGAATTATTTGTGAACACAGGATACAATATTAATTCTTGCACAATACTCGTACAACATGCTAGTATATATGATTGATTTGCTATTGAACGATACCAAAGTATAACGAAAATTAACAAGTAATAACATGACAGGAAATAAGTGTGAACTAACTATACGATATAGCAAAGCGATCAATAGTTATATCAACTTGGACTAAAATCAAAATTTACAAATTAGAAATAAAAAGAAGTAAAAGAAACCTCTTGGATCTTGGTGCTTTTAAGACCAAACCAAATGCCTTGACCCATTGACTAACCAACTCTAATCAGCCATGAATACTCGCTGCTTGCAAATGTCAGGTGGTTAAATGTGTCATGCAAAATTCCAGACCATGTAAAATCATGCTACTTTTGGTTGTTGGCATGGGTCAGGTGGAACTTTCCTGGAACTGGAGTCAGCGTTACAGTGGGGTGTGACGGTTTTATCTTTTCAGGAAAAATTTTTGAAGATGTGTATTGATTTTGAATATTTTTTGCTATTTCTACAAACTTTTCCGTGAAATCAATTTTTTTACTTACAGGCTATTGAAGTATATGAAAAATGGAAATAATCTGCCGGCTGTGGTTAATATAATTATCTCGTATCCGAATGCATGTAAAGGAGGGTATTTTTTTTGCTGCAAGAACGGGCTTTACCTGGATAGCCTCGATCACTACACTATCCGCCAATTGCTCTAAAGTTATATTGTCAAAACAAATCCTGTAGTCATAATGATCACCAGCTCGTTGGGTAATAGAGACAGTATTATGTATATCGCACAACTTACTCTTTATGTTCTACAATGTCGCTAATGTAATACACACCACTCCATTTGCAAAGGCACTTCTGTAACTTAAACAGCATCCCTCGTTAACAGGTGCCAGCTAGAACTTGCACTAATAGTGGCTTCTAAATCAACGAAGCCATTAAAATTTACATGCATATGTTGAGATAGTTACTTCGAAACAATTTAGGTAAGTTTTAAAGTCTCAGAAAAACACCTAATTAAATAAAATTTTTACTGCAAGTCAAAACGTTTTAAAGCCGTCTCGGAACTGCGCACTCAGAACTTCAGTGACCACAATGCTGAGTGGGCAGTTCCAAAAGAATGCACACAGTCTGAAAATTATGGATGAAAAGCCCTTATTTCCTCTTAATCTCCTGGTTTTGGGACTTAATCTGTTGTATTCAGTATGAATAAATAGAATTGGCCTGGGTTCTCACCTTTTTGTTACTAGCTCTAAAAATTTGGTTAATATTCGAATAGGAATTCTCTTAATTTTACTCCATTAGGTCAAAGAAATTCCAGTTATACTGAGGTCGCAGATTGTCCATGAAAAGAACAAAACATACATTTCTGTCCACTAAAGTTTTTTTTCCAAACCTACTTCCTAAAGTCTTTCGCCTCGCATTTTCCAAACTGGAACTTTGCTTCGAAATTTTACAAATTGGAAAGAATATATGTGTATCACCTATCAATAACTCACTTAATTTTCTAGCTGAAGAAGTTGACACATGGAAAATTCAGTGCAAACTCACAAAGCTCAAGCCGAATCGCTTAAAGCTAATATTCATCCGCTGAACTCGTGTAAACGCAAAAAAATCCCCGTTTAAACAAAATGAATACAAATCATGTAAATACTTTAAAAGAAGAAATCTTCACAAGATTACAAGTTTTACATAATTAATCATATATTATGGGTATCACAAATTGTTGGCAACAATAGAAAGGTGAAACGCACAATATTATGACGCCCACAGACTACAGATACACAGCAACTTCATTCAGCCAACCCTATTTCTATATTTTTACAGGTTGTCTAAATATATAAAAAGAACCAGTGTTTACCCCATCATACATTTACCTTAACTAGTCAGATATTACGCCATTTAAAGATTATCGGTACAATTACTGGGTTACTTAACCCAACAAGACAAGAAATTCTACTGAAATAAAATACAATAGAAATCTGATATGAACGAATTGGGAAATCAGAACATCTGGTTAGCCAGGTAAAACTTCGGAAACACAGGTTATCCCTACTATACACAAGGGCAAACGTTTTTCAAAAAGGTTTCAACAGTGAAACTATATAAAAAACTCGATTTTTCAGCAATTAATGAAAGCAACTTTTTAATTACCTTTAACAAGACACGATAATTAATTAAATCATCAAACATATTCCCTACATATGATAGTTTAAGCTGGATTTTTAAAAATATTATAATATAGTATAACTATAAAAGCAATACAAAAATTAAGAAATCTTGTAGAGAGACGTTAGTACAAGAATTCAAGTGGTTTTACAGTTGCCTTTATGGGCTCTCAATTTAATAAGTTTTATTAAAGTTTTTGCAATTGCAACTGTGCAACCATTGGTTTGTTAAGCGAAACTCCTATGCGCCTTAACAGTATTTCTAGCTAGTACTGTTCATAGTCGGAAATTCGTATAAATATCTTAAATCCTTCTGGAACGATTTTCCATTTAAGGTTACCAACATAGAGACTTAAAATACTTAATTTCTTGTATAGCTATTCCTTACATCAGAACCTGTGTAATTTAAAAGATATGCCACAACTGAGAAAAAATACTTTAAATCCTGAAATACTGCTGTTATTTCTATACGCCTGTTTCTTACAGAATTGATACTGAGTAGCTGAGACTCAAGGAAAGCCTATTATATTAATCTAACGATTAATTCTAAGCTAAAAAAAATAAATTTTTAACACAAAGCATGATTAACGACATTAAGTTTCATGCCTAGATGTGCATAGCACAGTGTTTGGTTTATTGTATATAAGTTCAGGGCAGCTACTGTTCCCTGGAAAACGGAAGTTGACTCGTTTAGTCTTCTGTGGTTTTAACTAAGTCGTCCTTGTGGAAGGATAGTGTTAACCACACGCCCAACATCACAGTCTTTAGCAACAAGAAGCTGAGTAAGCCAACCGTCATCATTTCGGAATCCCATAGCTTCCATCTGAGCAACAGCTTCATTAAGTCTTTGCTGAAATGGATCAGCCTCGGTCTCTTGCTTCTCATCTTCATTGGTAGGTTGCTTATCCTCTTGTTTATCATCAACCATGACAAAATCTGGATCCGACACCTGATACAATAAATAATATGTTAGTTGTCAGTCTATAAACATGTTAAAATATTGTGTGGCCAGTTCTTTAGTAGTAGATTGCCATTCATAACAGTAATACACTATACTATTATTATTGTTGGAAAACAAATGGTATAACATTATGGGGATTTATATAATAACAACTGATGTAATATAATATAATATAATATAACATAGCATAATAAAATAATATATAATATATAATATAATATAATATAATATAATATAATATAATATAATATAATATAATATAATATAATATAATATAATACAACACAATATAATACAACACAATATAATAAAATTTTAGTATTTCTAGTGTAATCTAAATATAGAAGCAGACCCAAATAGAAAAATGTCTTGCCAGGATACTTAAATGACAATAAACCAACATGAAAAAGGGTTTATTACTTTTTTCTCTAGAAAACATACAGCATCTTGTATGGTTGTTATGTGTTTAGCCACTCATGTTTCTTTTGTTTGAAAAAAACGGATGTAGTGTCTATAGTCTCTACTCCCACCATGTTTGTTTACATGTTCTGCTATTCCGTGCAAGTTACATGACACCACAGCTAGTCTTGCCTCTTCTTGTCAACAAACTATATGTTGATCAGTTTTGTATATCTAAATTAGAATATTATAGCTCTATTTCCACATGAAACATATTTACCTCTTCACAATCCTCTGCACAACAGTATCATGCACATAGAGAGCATAATGAAATAAAATTGTTAATAATTTTTTAATATGTTTTTAAAAATATACTCAAAAAGTTCATTGAAAATTTTATTTTTACCTGATAAAAGTTAAATCATGACAAAAGAAAAGGAAAATACGTAAATTTAAAAGTATTTGGAATTTTGAATGCAATTCTTTTATTTATTTTTTTACATTTAATCCTACATATTTGATGTCATAATGTCTCTCAGAATGTTGTAATATATTGAAATCAAGCATACTTTTGTTCAAAAGTTGAATTCACTTTAATAAACAATTATACTGTGAAAGCATATAACCCATTAATATATGTTCTTCTTACACAAAACCCAAGTTTTAGTGATGTACAATGTCCTGGTTTGAAGGATTTCAGAGTTTAAAAATCTCAGAAATTTAATGCTTGATGTGATTTGTTCTTGGTAATTCAGACAAAAGGAGTTCTAATTAAAATCTTTTAAAAATACTTATTTCCTCTTTTTAAAACAAATCGGTTCCTCCCACATCTACAGTGCAAAAATTAGAATATAAAATACAATGAATAAGGGAGGTACTTCATGTATACATACATTTTCAGTAGTTGCACAATCAGGACGAAATATCTCATCAGGTGGATCTGTTGATGATTGATTGCCTTCTGCAGTAAAAGATTCATCTTTCTCAGTATTTACAGCATGAAAGCAAGATTTTTCCTTATTACAAGGTTTTTCCTTGTCACAGCAGGACTCTTTCCCATCACAACAACATTTGCCCTTTTCACAGCAGCAGTCTTGCTTGCCACAGCATGGCTTACAGCAACACTTATCCTTATCACCATTACCAGTTTCTTTACTGCAACACCCTAGAAAGTGAGAACAACATAACTTTGTACTGGGTAATGCAACTGTAAAAGGTGCATCAAAGTCCAGTAAAAGCTGTAGGCACTGAGTATAAAATACAGTGGATATTCTTCTAGATCTTATTCTATGAACTACAGGCTTGTTTGACTCCTCACTTACAATTTGGTTCATATATTCATATATATATATTATATATATTCATATATATATATATATATATATATATATATATATATGTATGTATATATACAAACACAAATGTGTGGTATGCATGTGCAACCCCCAGTCAGACACAGACCAGTTTTGACTACTGTAAAGTCTCCTCAGTATGCCTAGTCATAGCAGCCAGAAATAACAAAAAGATGTCCTTTGGGCAATTGATCATGGGGACAGATTTCTGGCCCCATGACTAGGTATACTGAGGAGATTTGACATTGGTTGAAACTGGTCTACATCTGTCTGGAGGTTGCACCTGCACATTACATATTTGTGTTCATATCAATTGTTGTTGGGACTGCAGTGGTTGGTTTAATGTTATCAAAGTCTAGCTTTGACTACAAGTTAATCAGATGTATTACACTCCCATATATTTCTTGCTCATGCATTCATCAGATGTACACATAAAAAACTGCTGAAAATCTATTTATTTATATAAAGTTGAGAAAGTAATTAAAAAGTCATTAAAATTCTCAATGGTCTGGTGGGATGGATTTGTAGTTCCTACAATTATTAATTATTAGCACTCCAGAAAATCACTACTGTTTACAAACAATCAACAGTGGAACAAGAAAGTGGGTGATCAAACTTTGACGTAACCATGGAAAGTTTTGACAGGACAGAGCTGTGTGAGCTTGTGGGAATATTTATTTTGTACAACTTGAGTGAAAAGTATGGTATAGAAACCAGTGGAATATACTGAGATGACAGCCTCTGTTGTTTTCACAATGTTAGTGATCCAATGTCAGAACACATTATGAAGGGCATTGTTAGACTGTTTAAGGCCACATTTGGATTGAGAATAACAATTCAAACCAACCTTAAAGTCATTGATTTCCTAGATGTCAGCCTTGATCTCACAACTGGTACATTCCAACCGTACTCGAAGCTCAACAGCAAACCCATATATGTCAACATTCATTCTAACCACCACCCAAATATAATCAAATTTATTCCAAGCATGATATCAGAATGAATCAATAGCATTTCTTCAAATAAAAACATTTTCAACAATGCAGCACCATTTACAACAACACATGTAATAGTGGCTATAAGGGCAGCATTGAATACAACAAAAAAACAGAATCAAAAACCAGGTCCAGATCAAGGAGAATAATTTGGTTCAACCCACCAAATGTTGCCAAAAGTTTTCTGAAACTTATCGGTAAATACTTCCCCAAAAAGCACAGATTGCACACTGTTTAATAGAAACAATTTGAAGGTTAGTTACAGCTGTCTACCAAATGTAACCAGCATCATAATTTTACACAACAAGAAAATACTAGCAGAAGAAACAAACAAGAAGATCAATCCATGTAATTGTAATGTAAGACAGTATGACACGAGACAGATAAAGTCAGATAACTTCATACAAAAAAAAACAGAAACAATCTTTCTGGTCTGCTACTTTTTCAATCGCCATCGAGCACATGGAATAATCTCAGAACGAGGCTATCTTTTACATTTGACAATTCTTCATGTAAACAATTTCTTATTGTAAACAATTGTACATACACTACATCCCTCCCTTTCATATAAAGAAAGTCAAACCATACTTTTTTTATTTTAACAAAGTGTAACAATGAACAAATAATAAACTCTTCTAGTCTCATATAACAAAATGACATGAATATTAAATCCAACATAATACCTTAAATGAATGTAAACGTTTAACATTTATCAAATCAATGTCAGCTATAAATGGAATAAACAAGATGTGCATCAAACAACAATTATCTCTGCTTTTCTTTCCAATAATAGAGTATTATTAAAATAGACTGTAACACATATTTTAAACATTAAAGTAGAATCAAATTAAATGTCAATACAACTTCTTTTTTTTTTTT
>RDPX01000006.1:6323953-6437859 GCA_003991215.1 Morbakka virulenta | reverse complement strand
CAGACCGGATCAGAGCAGTACGTGAGTCACTCGGTGGAAGGTTGAGATCTAATAAATTACTAAACTTAAATGGCCCTGGCTTCAGGATGAAAATGGCAAAGAGGATGTAAGAAGTTTACACAAAATTAAAAGCTTGATGGGGCTCGACATTGATGTGCTTGGCATGTGTAACAGGGCGGACAGGCGGTCGCGCAAGAACGATAAGGATTCAAGGATTGCTCTGAGATTCCCTTTATTAAACTTGAAGATGAAGTCTTTTGGCCTTCTTTAAACCAGTCCAGGCTCGGGAACTATTCACAACTGAACACTGATTCTTAGCTACATCTATTTATGTGGATTGGAAAAAGGGTGGGATGTGTTGTATGTACATTCCAGTTATAACTTCAGGCTGACTAATTTCCGTGTGCGCCTTACCGAACTGGGAAAATGATTCAATTGGGAAACATCCTCCACACATCCATCGCACACAAACAACACTCCCCACGTTTTGTTTAACTATTGTGAAATTAGTAAGTGATAAGCAAAACTAAATACTTTAAGAGTTTTTCTTAACTTAGGTCAAGTGACCCTGTCACACATGACAGAAATTATATGAACAGACAGTGAACAAATGACAACACAGGGTCATACCATCTATTTTTCTCGCGACTAGCAACATCAACATGGTGTAGGGATCATCTTAAAGAGGAACAGTGAATTGGCAGTGCATAGATATGTAGCCAAATCACACTGTGTGATGATGTTAAAGAAGGTTAGTAAAGCATTCAATGCTGCCATCATTCAAGCTTATGCCCTAACCAAAGACCACTCAGTTCCAGAAATTAAAAAATTTTATTCCTGACATTAAGGACTGCTTAAAGAGGGTCAAGAGCACAGAAATTGTGACAATAATGGGTGATTTCAATGCTGTGGTAGACTCTCAGGTAAGACCAAATGTATCTTGAAAACATGGGCTTGGAAAAGGAGATGACTGAGGTGATAGACGATGACAGACTGTTGCAGTTCTATCAAGAACAAGGTATGGCCATCTGTAACACCTGGTTCCAAAACCATTGAAGAAGGCTGTATACCTGGACAATTACTGATGGACTAACAAGAAATCAGATCGATTTCGTTCTTTCGAAGAACGCTTCAAAAATCACATGGATGATGTTGCAGCCTACCCAGGTGCTGACATTATCCCAGACCAGAATCTGTTAAAGGCTAAAATGAAATTGAAGATAAAAACACCTTGTTGGAAGAAGTCGGTTAATAATGTCATACCAACCTTGAAAGAAGATCAGTACAAGCAACATTTTACAGTGGACGTGAAGAAGCAATATTATAGAAGAGGATTACCCAGAAGAAAACACCTACCAAGCTATGACGAAATAGCTTAAAGCTCTAAATACGAGTATCCATCCTTCTTCTTCTAAGCTAATTCCAAAATTAGATAACCCCAAGTATAAGGAAAGGATGAAACCAGATATCCTCCAAAAGATGGGTGAGAGAAGGGGAGAGAAAAATACCCTTAAATACAAAATCATTGATGCATAAATTAAATATATTTGCAGAAAGGAAATAGAAGATTGGGATAATTCCTTCTGTGCAGACATATGAAGTTCGAAAAAGAAAACAAGACCAGAGAATTACATCAAAATGACTAAGAAAAAACAAAGTATCAAATTCACCACCGGATGCATTAGAGGTAAAGATGGAAATATACTGTTTAACAAAAAGGACGTAAAAAAGAGGTGAGAAGAACATATCAAGGAACTTTATGATGATCCAACAAGGGAAGGAGTGGTACCACTTGGTGGTATTTCTTCAGATTTCTTAAGGGAGAAGTTCTGGCAGCATTACAGTGCAGCTGTGATCATAAAGTTCTGGGGTTAGATGATGCCACATCGGAATATCTGAAAGTGGAGACAGCCTAAATGTTCTAGTTGACGTGTGCAAGAAAATATATGGCACTACTTATATACCCGATGACTTACTACGTTCCGCGTTTCTGAAATTACAAAAAAACCCAGAATGTTCTTAAATGCCAGAACACAGAACAGTCAGTTTAATGGTACTCGCGATGAACATAATTTTGAAGATGACCCTCAGACGTAAATCTGGTACCATTGAAGAGGAAATTGGAAACACAGTCAGAGTTAATAAAAAACAAAGGTACATAGGATAATGGATAAATAACTAGAAGTAAACCAATACATATTATATATATATATATGCTACATAGATTATGAGTAAGCTTTCGATAGAGTTTTTAATAAAAAACTACTGAACGACCTCCGTGCTCTACATTTGGACATTAATGATCTTTATATGCAACAATCTTTTTGTATTATATTGCAACACAAAGAGATATTAGAGATCTGTTCCATCAAGAGATGAGTGTGTCAGAGTTGTGTGGTGTCCCCAAAGCTCTTCAACCTCTGTACTGATGAGATATTCCATGGGACCGACAAATTACCTCTTGTAAAGATTGGTGACCTCATTGTGACAAATCTGAGATATGCAAATGACATTGCTCTACTAGCAGAATCTGACAAGGAACTTCAGAATATAGTGCATGTTGTGAAGGCAGAAAGCTCGGCAAAGGGAATTAATGTTAAGAAGACTAAAATCATGATTATGAATAGGAATAAGATCACACCTACAGTATAAACTTGGTAGGCGGTGTAGAACTGGAACAGGTGTCCACATTAAAATATAATGAAATATTACATATAAATTAGAAATTACCCCACGGTGCGAGATGTTAACCACAAAATCCTTGTCACCAGGAACAAAGAGAAGAATAAACCAGTGCCACGTTTTCTCAACACTATTGTATTTACTATTGGCCTTCAATAGCACATCATTGAAGAAAATTGATAATTTTGAAAAGGGAATCTACAGGAAGATACTAAACATACAATACACTGATCACATGACCAATGCAGAGATGCTGAGGCGTGTCAGAGAGAGAAACCTGAGATTGAAAGACACGATCACATGATCCATTTTGGACACGTAATGAGAAAAGCGGGACTACAGAAACATTTATTGGAAGAAAACTGGAAGAAAAAAGGCAAAAAAGAAAGCCAAGAGCAGCATGGCTAAGTGAGTTGGTCTCTTGGACAAAATAAAACAGTGTGCAATGTTCAGTAACGTCCAGGGACAGCAAATGTCGCAGATCTGCTTGGTACAGGCGCAACCGTCAACAGGTAAAGGCACCAAATACAAGGGAAATTCCCCAAGCTAGAAAATCAAAATAAACAGAACTTGGAAATTACCCACTGCCAAGAAGAACAATAATTCTTTTGATAAAAGAAGGGAAGTGAAGATGGCTGAAGGTGATTTGGCAGAAGGTGAATATACATAAAAAATACTTTTTGGTCAAACAGCGTGATTTAGATTTTAAAGTTAATGAAAGCAAAAAAGAATACCTTGTTGGGTGGGGAAAATCATTGGATCTCGAAGAGAAAATCTCATTTTGAAGATCTACGAAAGCAGAGCTATCTAACAAAAGCAATCTTATGATTTATTTTAAGTTAAAAGGAGCTACATCGGAAAGTTAGTTACGTTAAAAATGTATGCAGAGCGTTGTCACACAAGTGTGTACCAGGAAGATTTTAGGGACTAACTCACAGAGAAAAAGTGTTGCACTGCAGGTTGTGGCCGTAATGCACCAGCTATTGAGGTCAAAGAAGCTTTGTACAAGTGGTTTATTAATGTTAGAACTAGCCTGAAAGCAAAACTACCGAAGTCTCTCGAAGTTAAGTTTTCTATCGAAGTTAAGTTTTCTACTAAAAGCCAGAAAACGTAATAACGATAGGCTACAGCATCCAGACACTCTGGAAGAAGAAAATTTTGAGGTCTCAGACCAATAGATTGAAGGCTGTGAACTACAGTAGAGTATAGTCTCTCCGCAAGGATCAACTACGTTTCAGAAGGCTGTATTATTCGAGTTAAGGATTATCTAAAAAAAGTTCGAAGTTTGCGATGTTACTTCATGGAAACATACGGAACTGATATGCCAATGAAAAATAGAGATCAGATAGATTCCATTGTATTGGAGTGAGTCAATTGGTCAGGCTTCTGTAAATTTCAAAAACAATTAAACATCGGTCAAAGATACCAGCGTTTATCTCGGGAACGTGACACAGTTTTACTCAAATATCTACAGACAAGAGTGTGCAGCTAAACTCGGAATTGATTTTCAAAGGGAGTGGAAAAAAACTCCCTACAGTAGACTAAGACCGCCTCGAGGCGTATGTTAACAATGGCGTATTAAAGGTTCTTATCAGTTAGAACAACTAATTGAAACAGAAAATAGCCTCTGCCAAATCGATTTAACATATTTTGCCGTGAAAACTTAGCAAGCAATGTGTTAGGTGATTACACAGCACATCTCATGCCAACAGTACGACAGGCACATTAGAATGAAAAATTTTTTTTTAACTTTTATTGTTTGAGGCATAACAGGTTTTGTCGAAGTCAATGACACCCATTTGTACCATCATCTGAAGACTGAGTTCACGGGGAAAAATCGGAACATACGCTCCAAAGCCTTGTTATTGATTTGAAGTTACTCCTAGAGACTGAATAGGCGGTGAATTGTGATACAAAAGAAGCTTTCAAGTCGGTAAGGATCAGAAACGCACTTCATGGGTCCGAGGATTAATCAATGATAAACTTTGGAGTCTTGTGGGAATAGTGTAAAGAATTTTAGAGATAAAATGGTGGTAAAACCCCATTAAACTCCGCCGAATTCTGTCCCAAGCCAGGTTGAAAAAGGAGGAGGGTTGGGCGTAGGGCTAGTAACCCTACCCTGTTAAAAAAGATTAGATACTACAGAAACAGCGAGAAGAAGCCATTCCGGTAAACAGCAATGGCGTAGAGCAAGACCTGGGACAGCAATAGGTGGATTACAGATGACGATTTCTGTTATCCCTCTTGATGATGTACCTATGACGAGCTTGGATGAAAGCCGAGAGGAAGTTCATGCTCCGATCACCGAGGTCTTTTCCGCCAAAAATCACACCAAGTTTGGTGCATGGAATGTACGAACTATGTATGAAACAGGAAAACTAGCCCAGGTGATAAATGAAATGAGGAATTATCAGTTACAAGTATTGGGAGTTAGTGAATCTAGATGGACTGGGCAGGGTAGATTATCAAGTGAAGGTGTCACCATATTGTATTCAGGAAGTAAAGCAGAACACATGAGAGGAGTAGCGTTACTGTTAAGCAAGGAAGCCACAGATTCTTTAATTAGCTGGGAGCCTATATAATATATAATCATCACTGCAAGATTACAGGGTTGACTACTCAAGGCATCGATAGTACAAATCTATGCACCAACTGAAAATGCAGATGAACAAACAAAGGAAAGCTTTTACAGTCAGTTACAAGATACATTGGACAACATACCAAGCCATGACCTAAAGATCGTAATGGGGGACTGGAATGCAAAGATAGGACCTCATAGAACAGGTTTTGCAGATGTTGCAGGCCCACATGGCTCCGCAAATAACTCAAGCGGTAATGGAGAGAAAATGATTAGTTTCTGCAACGAAAATGAACTTCGCATTGGCAATAGCTTCTTCAAACACAGATGCATTCACAAATGGACCTGGAGATCACCAGATGAGAACACGCTTAATGAAATAGATTATATCTGCATAAGCAAGAGATGGGGATCATCATTGTAGGATGTCAGAGCCTTTAGAGGTGCAGATGTATTCAGTGACCACCACCTACGTGGAGGCAGGATTAGAGTGAAGTTGAAGAAAATCGAAAAACGATCAAGCAGAAAAGCATACGATGTGGAGAAACTACTTAACCCAGAGGTTTCAGAGAGGTTTCAACAACATTTGTCTAATCGCTTTGCTGTCCTCCAAAGAGACACAGACATCACAGAAAAGTGGATATCTTTCAGAGATGCCATCAATGAATCTGCCAGTAGTGTAGTTGGACAGAGAAGAGGAAGCAAAAAAGAGCAATGGATTTCAGAAGATTCGTGGAAGTTAATTGATCAGCGTAGAGCTTTGAAGAGTACCAGAGATGCAGCAAAAACCCGAGACCAAGCGCGATATGCACAAGAGCAATACAGCTTTAAGGACAGAGCGGTAAAAAGGAGTTGCAGAAGAGACAAGCAAGACTGGTTCGAAAAGAAAACAAAAGAAGCACAGGATGCTGCAGACCAAAATAATACAAGAGAATTGTTCAAAATAGCAAAACAGCTTTCCGGAAAAAGTAGTTACGTCAATGTACCAGTTAAAAATAAGGATGGCCGTATCCTAGCAACTGAAGAGGAACAAAACGAAAGGTGGGTAGAGCATTTCAAAGAGATCCTCAATCAACCCTCTCCAGAGACAGTGTACGATTGGAGTAATATTGCCACAGCCCAAGAGTTGAATGTAGATATGGGACCCATAAACAGTGACGAAGTGAAGAAAGCTATAGATAAAATGAAAAACAACAAAGCTCCAGGCATTGATGGCATCAACAGTGAATTCTTGAAAGCAGGTGGAACTGCAGTGGTAGATGAATTAACAACTTTGTTTAACAAGATTTGGCAAGAAAATAGAGTACCGGAAGAGTGGAGGAAAGGAGTAATAGTTAAGCTACCCAAGAAAGGAGACCTATCAGATTGCAATAACTGGAGAGGCATTACCTTACTTTGTACTACCGGGAAAGTTTTCAGAAGAGTTCTTTTGAAAAGATTACTGATAGCAGCAGATTGTAAACTAAGAGAGGAACAGGCAGGTTTTAGGGAGGGGAGATCATGTTGTGAACAGATTTTTGTCTTAAGGAATATCATAGAGCAAAGTTTAGAATATCAGTCACCAGTTGTGCTGAACTTTATAGACTTTCGTAAAGCGTTTGACAGTATTCACAGAGAAACGTTGTGGAAAATTTTGAAAGTGTATGGCATACCAGAAAAGATCATTACTCTCATGAAGTCATTTTACAATCATCCAATGTGTGGCGTTAGAACAAACTCCGGAATGACAGAGGAGTTCGAATTGTTCTCGGGAGTTAGACAAGGTTGCATACTGTCCCCTTTTCTATTTACAATATGCTTAGATTTTGTAATGGGAAGAACAATGAATGATGAAAGTTTTGGAATACCGTGGAAGGATGATAGAAAGCTGACAGACCTCGATTTTGCAGATGATATAGCTTTAGTAGCCCAAGATGTCACGAAGTGTCAACAGATAACAGATCAACTTAAACTTGAAAGTGCCAAAGTAGGATTACGGATAAATGAAGGAAAAAGTAAGATCATGAAGGTGAAAAATCACCAAATACAGCAAGTGACTGTCAATGGAAATCCACTAGAAGAAGTAGAAAAGTTTCCGTATCTTGGGAGTTATTTGACCGAGTCAGGTGAAGTAGAAACAGACGTAAATGCCAGACTAGGTAAAGCCGGTGCAACCTTCAGAACAATGAGCCATATCTGGAAATCACGACAAATCAACATGAAAACAAAGATCAAACTATACATGGCCATAGTTGTCTCTACAGCATTATACGCTAGTGAAACATGGAAAACAACTAAGAAGCTAGAGAGAAAGCTAGATTCGTTCCACACGCGGAATCTGAGGAGAATCCTAGGTGTCACATGGAGGGATATGATCACCAATGAGGAGATATATAGAAGAACAGAACAAGAACCGTTGCACACGATTGTAGAAAAGAGACGATGGAAGCTAGCAGGACATGTCTTAAGATTACCACCCAACAGATATGCAAAACAAGCAATTGAATTGAGACCAAAGGAAGGAAACAGAAAGCGTGGCAGACCTGTGAGGACGTGGCAAGCTACTTTCAGGGACGACTTGAATGCACGAGGGCTGTCACTCAGAACCGCTCAAGCTGTGGCTGACGACCGTAGATGATGGAGAAGTCTCGCTGCCCTATATCCTGCTCAGGATGGGAGGACCTAAGGTCTAAGGTAAGAAAACCCCATTAGCAAACAATTTAAAAGGTGATGCTGTTACACAATTCTTCAAAAGGAATTAGGAGAGGTAAAAATGAACTGAACTCTTTGACGGAGAAGAACTTGCATATAGTGAGACAAAGGGCAAAGATGAAGAAGAAATCAATGCTGATTAACTTTCAGACGCACTAAGTGGAGGCATTGCTATTGAGGTAACGGAACAGGAACAAAGTCAGTTTCTTAAGCAAAAACACAATTTTATTAAAAATCAATCCGTTATATTTTACTATCTTCTACCTCATTTCGACCACCATTATTTCAACCTCATATTGTTGATTTTTTAAAAAAATACTCCTAACCTTCCGATTATTCCGAGCCTCTTGATTATTTGGTACCCAAGATTATCTGGTATCTCAATTTTTTATCTGATTATATTGGAAGCAAGAATTTCATACACGTTTTACCCGTTTGCAAGTTTTATACCTACCTTTACAATCGACATTTCACTTTGATTACTGACCACAAAAGTTTGGAATTTTTCATCCTCAAAAGGCATTATATACAATAACATCAGCCCGCCTACAGAGATATGCGGGGTTTCCTACTTCACGTACGTAGTTTTACAGACACAAAGAATCACCTGATAATGTCAATGCTGATCCATTATCACATTTACCTGCAATTACAGAGGATGCTAGAACTGCAATAAAGGATGCGACTATTAACTTTATATTAACTAACATATATTAAGTTCGTCGGGTCTCCTGGCGAAGTTAATATACGAAAGCTTGTCCCATCATACGAAATGTCTTTCTTGTTGAAATTTATATGTATATTGTATACATGGTTCAGAGAACATGCAGCGTTGGGTTTTTTTAAATTCAGCCCCCACCCCTGGAAAATCGATACCAGGTGCTTGTGGTAACACATGTTGGATTCTTGTACTTGGGACAGCTAAAAATGGAAGTGATATTCTGCCTGCACTATCAGAAATAATTAATTTTCATTTGCTATTCTGATACTTCTAAGCCTTCCGAAGTCATGCAGGTAACCAACATGTCAACACTCAGCAGGGTTTCCTTTGTAATGTTCAAGTGCAAACTTGCCAACAGACGCGCAGTATCATTTGGCGCAAAACAAGACTCGAATAAGTATCTGCACGTATGCGTAAGTAGCATCATAACAATAGCCATAGGGTGACAGGAAAAATGCTAAAACAAAAATCGAAAATCGGGTGTCTCCGTCTCTCTTGTGCTGCCGGCCCTTCGCTCTTTGTCACCCCAGTGTCCATTTTGTTTTCTCGAGTTGGACCAGATCACATGACATCCCCATGACCATCTCCAAACCTGTCTCTCTAAATGGACTAAAAATAAAAAATGTCGTCATCGAATTTTAACAGAAAGTAAACACCAGGCTACTCCCCCCCAAATCAAAACAAAGCATAAAAAATGTTGTCAAATGCAATGTCATTGTGATTGAGCAGCGAATGTTCTAGGCCTGCATCGTCATCCTGACACAAGCAGATTTGTCCAGGATTTGGAAAATACTTAAAAATCAATATTCAGGTTTTCAGTCAGTGTATTATTGAGTATCTCGAAAGTGAAAGAAATTAAAGTTGGGCAAGAAAACAGAAAACAAGATGGCTGTGTCAATGAAGAGTTATTTCAACTTTGATGAAGGCGAACCTGAAATTCGTCGTTTCACAATTCCTCAAGATGTCAGTACAAGCTATTTGTATTTATTAGAGAAAATACAAAGGGTTTATCCTTCACTGCTTCGCAAAAACCTGCAGCTTTATTGGCAAGGTACGTTGTTAATATACCAACTCAGAAAGTAACCTTTAAGTAAATAGTAAATAGTTTTAATGAAGGTGGATAGGTGAAATTGATAGATTTATTATACATTCTGAATTGTGCCATCAAGGTTATTCTATTTGTTGTTAGGAATTAGCACAATTTTTATTGAAATTTTTGGATTTCTTAAAGACTTTTTTTTTAAATTTCTTTTGACCTTGAAAGATGCATATAAAACTGTGTTTACTTATTGTGCCTTTTGTTTTATTTGGCCAAATGCATGTGGTTCCGATTGCAAAAGTAGGGTTGTGTTTTGCACTAGCAAGTAACGATTTGTTTCATCGATTGAGAATCTTTGCGTTGTAGATGAAGATGGTGACCTTGTTACATTTTCCAGTGATGACGAACTTATTACTGGACTTGAAAATTCAAAATCTGCACATTTCAAAGTTTATGTAAGCGGTAAGTGTATGATACGTCAGTTCTTTGTATATTAAATTGTTATGCAATAATATTAGGATTGTGTTGCTGTTTTGTTTTGTTTTTATTTTTGAACGACTACCTCGTATTTAAGAAGGTAAAATTTCCTTTTTGTAAGCTACCTCCTCTGACATCAATATGTCATGTAGCTCCGTACGTTTTGTTAAGATAGTTGTTGTACCATTTAATTTGTGTTTTTTTTACATTGGCTTCACGTCTCGGCAAGGGTTACAGTTTGTAGACAGGAGCACCAACTTTGCTGGAAGCCTTCACCACTCATAGCTAATGGAGGAGGTATTTTCCGTTGTTATGATCTCCTTATGTAATTAGATGCGAGGAGAATCAAACAGAAGTCTTCTTGAAATCATTAAATGTTTTTGCTACTAAGAAAGCATAATCATGCGATGCTAGACACTTTTAACCGTGAATGGTGTAAATATTGCATTTGAAGTGTATTAAGGAAATAAAAGAGAGGTTTATAGCTGCTACCTGAGGAGAAAAATGATATGAATCACGAATCTACTATGGGCAATCCTGGTGACAATCAATAAATTTATCTCATGGTATACTTGTCTAGAAGTATTTTTCCCCCCATTGAACTACCCCTTTGTTCCTTGTTATCTAAGTGAGAGCTAAATAAACAAATTTTTCACATATAAAGTTAATTCTTCTGGATTGCGCTAACATGACTTGTGAAGGCATGGACATTTGCATGTCGGAATTTTTTATGAAGAGCACAAACTACAGCTTAACTATGTTGTCCCTGAAAAAAATAAGCTTACAGAATTCATTTCATGTTTTAAATATTTGTTGTTTGAAAGGACCACTATCAGTTTTTGGTAGATGTAGACCAGATCAAATATTGCCTGATTGATAAACTTAGTGTGATAAAGGAGCTTAAATGGCTCCTTCATGTCATTATGTATCAACTTTATTTACTTGAAACATCCACTAAACTACATTGTAGTAGTTTTTTAAAACTTTTATGATTTTAATAGTCAACTATGGCATGTATGTAAACAATACAGAAAATTGCAAATAAATGTCCATCAACATTTTTAAGTCCAAAGTTAAATAAGTCATACTAAATTGGGATTTAAATTTGTGGGAATGCACATAAACTACTTTTCGTCCTTTGAATGCTATTTAGTACCATTGTAACCAATCCTAGCTTATTTCATGAACAAAATTATGCCTTGTCAAATACTTCATACCCATGTTTTTTATCTATGAACCCAGTGATTTTCTTTAAACACTAATGTGACCACATCCATACATAATAAAATAAGACAAATCAATAGAGCTCCAGAATATTATATCCCAATGCAGACCAAGTTCAGATTGAGACTCCAAAGCCAGATTGAAATGGGATTTTGTACTGGTTTCAAAGTGCTTGGTATGCTTTTCTATGCTTTCTCTCTTAATTTTAGTCAAGAATGTAGGCTCTGAACAAAACTCCTTTAGATCATTGCCCACAACCTACTGATATCTCAATATTTTTTATTTGTGAACTACATTACTGGTACCCCATGTAGATCAAGTTCAGGCAAAGGTACACACCAGATTGTAAAAAATACAAAGGCTTAAAAGCCAGATTGAAGTGTGCATTTATATTGGCTTCCAAACCCTTTAGATGCTTACCCATGTTTTCTCTTTCAATTTTAGTCAAGGATGAAGACTCTGAACAAAACAAAAAGAACAATGGCAATGCAGCAGAGGAACACATTGGTGTTGTTTGTGATATTTGTGACTCTGGAATAAAAGGTACAAGGTTTAAGTGCATGATTTGTCCAGATTATGATCTTTGTGGTAAATGTGAAAGCCAAGGATTTCATTCAGAGCATGGAATGATACGTATTCGTAACCCAGGAAATTATGGACCATGGTCATGTGGAAGAGGAAGAGCCAATGGTTTTCAAGGTTTTGGAGGAAGAAGTGGATGTAATTTCAGAAGATTTGGTAGACCTGGCTGCCACCCATATCCTTTCCCAGGATTTATGCACTTTTCATCACATTGCCCACCATTTCCTCATTGTAGACCTGGCAATGTGCCACCATTTTCTCAGCAGCCAGAAGCTCCAAGTGAAGCACAGAAGGGAGACAGTGCAAAGAAAACTGAATTTGGACCAGAGAATGTTTTGTCAGAGTGCCTTAAAGCTGGTTGTGATTTCATTCAGAAAAATTTTCCACAGTTTGAGATTGTTGATTTAATGGGACAGCAAGGTAAATTTCTTATTTGAAATATTGGAAGTAGAAGTTTGTGTTTTAAAAGGTGTTCCTTGTTAAGTTTGTAAGTAACACTTAAATTTTGAGAATTCATTTTGAAAATTTAATCATGTTTGCCCAATCATTCATGTTTTTTGCATGTTATATAAATGAATTTTGCAACTTGAGTCATACTGATTGCTTCATGGCAGCATAATTTTTTGGTACAGGATAGCAGTCTTGAGGACCCCTTGCAATAGTTACCTGTATCTGTGGCCAATGCCTACTGAAAGTTCTAATTGAAAACTTATTTGGGGAAAGGGAAGTAGTAATTTTTGATGTTTCATGTTTAAAATACATTGCTATTTTGCCTGTTTAATGTATGAACATACTATTAAAAAATCAAATGGTACAAAATCTCTTGTTCTTGAAGATACACAGATAGACAACACTTGTGTTGCTTTTCCACCAGGTGTTTTATTATGAACCTACCCTTGTCTACCTTTATGTTTTTGTGATGTTATTGTCTGTTATTTTAATGTAGTTCCAATGTAGTATTTATTCTCACATTTTCTAAATGTACTCACACTTTACTTTTACAGTGAAAGAGATAAAATGTTAATCTACCCTTTGTCTCCTGCTTGGCCTTTTACCTTCTCCTAGCATTTGGAACTTACCACTAGGATCAAGTACTAAAATTTTTATCTTTTTAATGAATGGAATACAAAGCGGGAGCATCATAATGTATATAAAGTAATCACAGTCATATAAACCAGTTAGTTTCTTAACTTGGCTTCTTGAATTCAATTATGATTGAATCTTTTGTGTTTGCCACTTTTAGAGACAGAAACATTTTCCAAAAATTATTTCTCTTATTTGGACAAATGCAAAAGTTTTTGTGCAGGGGTAATTTGAGTTGTGGATTGTACCAAAGCAATCATAGTATATGTAAATATATGTATATGTAGTGACTTGTGACCATATGGCATCAGGGGCTGCTCACCCTAGGATCTGCACCAGGGCCCAGTACTGCAGAACAGTACTTCACTGTTGTGTAGGGATTTCAATACATGTCTTTTGGCTTTTATCAACATAAATAGGTGTTTAACTGGTTCTGCCCACTACATGTTGGTTTATATTTCCTACCTACTTACTCCTATTTATCTGCTACCTCATTTGTTCTGTTAGCCCATCTTCTAACATCTCTCCTAATATGTTTACACTTGATGTTTCCATGTATTATATGTAGGTGGTGTTGTCTTTATGTAAAACACAGGCCATGTCAATGTAGAAAAAATTGTTTCAAAAAATTTTACTTGGAATGTGTCATTACAAGGGATACTGATACATTATCCATCATATATATATATATACTTATTACACAGCTTTATGTCTTCTTTTCCCACCATCTGGGGTTGGACACCTTTTTGTCTCTCCAACAGAGTTTATGGCTCTTCTCCAGGCAACACAATCATCTAATAGATCTTCTTTAATCTTCAATGAAGCTAGATCTGCCTTGATGTTGTCTAGCCATTGCTTTTTTGGACAACCACAGAATTTACCACTTCAAAAGTCAATATTCTTGTGGCCATGACTCTGGGTTCATTCTTTTAACATGGCCAAACCATCTCAGTTATTCACATCTTAGGACATCTTCCAGAGATGGGATTCCAAGGTGAGCTCATAAGTCTGTCATGGGAACTTTGTCCATTAGTTTTGTTGCACAAATCCATCTTTCCATGGCATTATCATTCCTGTCTAATCTGCATGTGTCATCTACTGTTACTGGCCATGTTTCTCATGCATGGAGGATAACACCATGGACACCAGCAGCAAAGATACATCTACTAGTTTTTAAGGATATACGCTTATTGGACAAGATAGGAAGATGGTCTCTGAACTTTTTCCATGCACATTGTTTTCTTGCTGTCACCGCAACTGTGCATCCTCCATTATCTCCAACCATGTCCCCAAGATAACAGAAGGTAGTAACTGTTTCTTAGGCTACACCATCAAGCATGACGTTTTCTAGAGCCAGTGGTAGGTTCTAATTACTACTGCAGATAGGACACACAAAAGAAATAACATATATATGTGTGTGTATATATATATGTATATATATATAATATAATAGATAGATAAATGGATAGATTGATGGATAGATAAATAGATAGATAGAAGGGGGTGGATAGATAGATGGATAGATAGATGGGTGGATAGATAGATGGATAGATAGATGGATGGATGGATAGACGGATGGATAGATATATGAATTGATGGGTGAATGAATGGATGGATGGATGGTTGAATGGATGGGTGCATTGAGAAATAAATGAATAGATATATGAAAACACAATACTTCAATAAACACTGTTTCTTATTATTGCTACATTGTGGGTTTTTTTGTTAGGTAAAGAAACTGATAATAGAGATAAAGGAGAACCCTCCCAAAAATGCTGCTGTAACATGGAAAAGTGCAATGTTGAAAAGAGCCAGTGTTGTTGTGGTAGTAAGGAAAAGTGCTCTTGTGAAAAAGACTGTTGTTGTTGTTCCTGTGATAAAGAAAAGTGTTTCAGTGATAATGAAAAGCCCTGTTGTGATGAGGAAGTGTCTTGCTGTGGTGAGGGAAAGCCTTGTAATAAAGAAGAGCCCTGTGGGAACACTGGAAATGCTACAAATGATGCACCTTATACTGTAGTAGACCGTGAAGTATCAACAGAACCAGCTGATGAGATTTTTAGTCCTGATGGTACAACAGCTGAAAATGTATGTACTTATACAATTCCTTCTTTACACATGAACCTTTTTTTGTAATTTGATTTTTGACCATGAAATTAAAGCAACTTGTTAGTGTTAAAATTTTTAGTTTTTTTAACATAATTTCCCCCCAGCAATTGGGGCTCAGACAGTGCCCTTCAGATGGACTTTGATTTGGCAGTGAGGAATTTCTTGGCTGGATGCCCTTCCTGATGCCAACCAATGGCTTTTTTCTTTGTAAAGTTACAAATTCTCCACAGCTTGGGGAATCGAACCTGGAACTCTTGGTTACTGTGCAGTTACACTAACCATTAAGCCATGGCTCCTTAAAAAGAATGAAAATGTAATGCTGTTTTGTTTCAAGGTTTTAAGACAGGGTTTTAAAGGCCCAGTGTCTGGATTGCTTTGTATAAATTACATCAATACAAATATGTAATATTTTTATACTTCTTTATTTTTGTTATATTATATATACTTAATCTTCATTGAGTCAAATTAAGTAATGCATTGGGTCTCTACCAGAGTTTGCCAATACCAACTGTTCTTTGTGCATATGGATACTTGGCCCAGAGTCTGTTACTCTTACTTCATTTCTCTCTCCAACAATCTCCACCAGGTGTCATTTGGTAATCCTCTTCTCCACTTTTCTACAACTATTCTGACAACCNAAACTGATAATAGAGATAAAGGAGAACCCTCCCAAAAATGCTGCTGTAACATGGAAAAGTGCAATGTTGAAAAGAGCCAGTGTTGTTGTGGTAGTAAGGAAAAGTGCTCTTGTGAAAAAGACTGTTGTTGTTGTTCCTGTGATAAAGAAAAGTGTTTCAGTGATAATGAAAAGCCCTGTTGTGATGAGGAAGTGTCTTGCTGTGGTGAGGGAAAGCCTTGTAATAAAGAAGAGCCCTGTGGGAACACTGGAAATGCTACAAATGATGCACCTTATACTGTAGTAGACCGTGAAGTATCAACAGAACCAGCTGATGAGATTTTTAGTCCTGATGGTACAACAGCTGAAAATGTATGTACTTATACAATTCCTTCTTTACACATGAACCTTTTTTTGTAATTTGATTTTTGACCATGAAATTAAAGCAACTTGTTAGTGTTAAAATTTTTAGTTTTTTTAACATAATTTCCCCCCAGCAATTGGGGCTCAGACAGTGCCCTTCAGATGGACTTTGATTTGGCAGTGAGGAATTTCTTGGCTGGATGCCCTTCCTGATGCCAACCAATGGCTTTTTTCTTTGTAAAGTTACAAATTCTCCACAGCTTGGGGAATCGAACCTGGAACTCTTGGTTACTGTGCAGTTACACTAACCATTAAGCCATGGCTCCTTAAAAAGAATGAAAATGTAATGCTGTTTTGTTTCAAGGTTTTAAGACAGGGTTTTAAAGGCCCAGTGTCTGGATTGCTTTGTATAAATTACATCAATACAAATATGTAATATTTTTATACTTCTTTATTTTTGTTATATTATATATACTTAATCTTCATTGAGTCAAATTAAGTAATGCATTGGGTCTCTACCAGAGTTTGCCAATACCAACTGTTCTTTGTGCATATGGATACTTGGCCCAGAGTCTGTTACTCTTACTTCATTTCTCTCTCCAACAATCTCCACCAGGTGTCATTTGGTAATCCTCTTGGGTATTGCCATATGCTACCCAATGCTAGAGGGGTTGTAACAGAACTTTTGTGGAGGTCCTGGTGTCATACTGTGTTGGGCCAAAAGGTCTTCAGGATTCTGCAAAGATATCTAGTCTAAAAGACATTTAGTTAAATGCAGATAGACTTTATCCTTGTAAGCATGCGATATCCCAATTAGTTCAAACTTGGTATCCAATATACCATCCATCCATTTCTTTTGCTTCCCATCCGTTCACATCAACTAATCAATTCACACAGGGAGGAAGTTACAAGATGATCATAATGATGATAACTACTATGGTGAAAATGAAGATGATAATGGCTGTGATGGTGGCATCGATTCTCTAAAAGGATAAAGGAACTTAAATACAATACTATGAATTCTGAACTACACAACAATTTATCCTCAGCAAATTTTTATTTGCTTTCTTCTTGACTTGATCCAAATTTTATTATATTGTATTGTATTACTGTGATAAATGCTAACCTAATACTAAAGAACTGGCCACACAATGTTTTAACATGTTTATAGACTGACAACTAACATATTATTTATTGTATCAGGTGTCGGATCCAGATTTTGTCATGGTTGATGATAAGCAAGAAGATAAGCAACCTATCAATGAAGATGAGAAGCAAGAGACCGAGGCTGATCCATTTCAGCAAAGACTTAATGAAGCTGTTGCTCAGATGGAAGCTATGGGATTCCGAAATGATGACGGTTGGCTTACTCAGCTTCTTGTTGCTAAAGACTGTGATGTTGGGCGTGTGGTTAACACTATCCTTCCACAAGGACGACTAAGGTAAAACCACAAAAGACAAAACGGGTTGACATCCGTCTTTCAGGGAACAATAGCGTTGATTGTCCTGAACATGTATAACAATAAACCAAACACTGTGTAATGCGAATCTATAACTGTAACATAATGTAGTTAATCATGGTTTGTACTAAACTTTTTTTTCTAGCTTGAAATTAATCGCCAGATTATTCTAGTTAGCTTTCCTTCGGCCTCAGGTACTTAATGCCAATGCTGGGAGATACTTGTGGAGGAACTGCTTTCACTTAATGACAAACGTATTTTAGAATTTGAAATAGGAATTTTTTTTCTTAGTTGGGCCAAGCGCTATTACAGGTGTTTATGTAAGAAATAGCCATGCAAAGAATGAAATATTTGAAGCATCCATGTTAGTAAGTTTCGGCGTTGAAAGGCCAATCGTCTAAAAGTATTTTAATTTTTTACACAAAGTTAGTACTGTGAACAGTTATTGGTAGAAATCCTGTTGCGGAAAACGTGGACTTTCGTTTACCAAGCCGATGGTTGCACATTTGCAGTGGCAAAATCTTTAACAAAACCTCTCAAATTAAGAGCCCATAAAGGCAACTGTAAAACCACTTGAATTCTTGTACTAACGTCTCTCTACAAGATTTCTTAATTTTTGTATTGCTTTTATAGTTAGGCTGTATTCTCATAATTTAAAAAATATCCAGCTTAAACAAAAGTACCATATGTAAGTAATATGTTTGACGATTTAATTAATTATCGTGACTTGTTAAAGGCAATTTAAAAATTGCTTTCATTGATTGTTGAGAAACTTTTGAGACATCGAATTTTTGAAGACAGTTTCAGTGCTGGAGCCTTTTTTGAAAAACGTTTTCCCTTGTGTATAGTAGGGATAGCCTGTGTTTCTGAAGCTTTACCTGGCAAACCAGATGTTCTGATTTCCCAATTCGTTCATATCAGATTCCGTTGTATTTGAATACATTAAAATCTTCGTGTATTATTACTGATTTGATTATCCCAGGGTTATTGTACCACATATTTTTATGACATGATTCTTGACTAGTTAGGTAAAATGTATGATTTCTTAAAAACACTTCTTTTTGTTTGCATCTAGACAGTAAGTAAGAATATCTTATGAATTCATATTTGACAGAGTTGCCTGAACGAAGTTGTCGTGTATTTGTATTCTGTAAGCGTCTTAATAATATGAGTTTCACCTTTATTTTGTGTCCACGATTTGTAATACCTATAATATATTATTAGTTATGTAAAACATGTAACTTGGTGAAAACTACTTCTTTTGAAGTGTTGTTTGAAGACTTGTATTCATTTTGTTTAAGATTTGTATTAACATAGGTCGTATGCATTATTTACACGAAATCAGTGCATGAATACTAGCTTGAAGTGATTCGAGCTTGAGTTTTGTGAGTTTTTACTGAGTAATCCATGTGACAAATGTTTTATCTAGAAAATAAGGTCATTTGATGACAGGTGATACACATTCATTCTTTCTTATTTGGAAACTTTTGAAGCGCAGTTCCAATTTGCAAAATGTTAGGCGAAAGACGTTTTTCGTAATATATTTCCGAAAAACTTCAGCGCGCAGAAACGTATGTTTTATCCTTTTTATGGGCAATATGCGACCTCAATATAACTGATATATCCTTGACCTACTGTAGTGAGCTTAAACGAATTCCTGTTCGGATATCAACCAAGTCTCTTTGGCTAATTCCAAAAAGGTGAGAAGCCTGTCCAATGCAATCTATTTATACTGGACAAAGCAGATAAATTCCCAAGACCAAAAGGTTAAGTGAAAAAAAAGCTTTTTACCCAGAATTTTCAAACTGTGTGCATTCTTTTACAACTTCGCACTCAGTATTTTGGTCACCACCACAAAGCATTCAATCAATTACATTCTTGTCCGTAAAACGGCTTTTAAGAAGTTTTGGCTTTAAGAAAAAATTCTATCTATGTGTTTTTCTGAGACATTAAAACTCATTTTAATTGTTTTAAAGTAACTCTTTACATATGCATGTATATTGTAAAAGCCTTTGTTGAATTAGAAATCACTCTTAGTGCAAGTTCAAGTTAGCACCTGTTAACGAGGGGTACTGTTTAAGTTACAGAAGTGTCTTTGCCAATGTAGTGGTATGTATTACATTGACGATATTGTAGAACACAAAGAGCAAGTTATGCGATATACATAATACTGTCTCTCTTACCCAACGAGCTGGTGACCATTATGACTACTGGGTTGAATTTGACACTGTAACGTAAGAGCAATTGGCGGATAGTGTTGTGATTAAGGCTATCCAGGTAAAGCCAATTCTTGCAGCAAAGAAATATCCTCCTTCACGGATACGACATAATTATATTATTCACAGCCGGCAGATTATTTACGTTTTCTACTAAATAGTTCTCCAGAAAAGCCCATCTCTGTAACTTACGGGCAACATTACCTGTATAAAAGCCCATTTGTCTAAAGCGGTCTAATGTCGACAACGACCGTTGGCGAAAAAAACACCAGGTTTGTTGCATTAAGACTGATCGGGTACAGCAGTCATTAATAGTCTTGACCATTGTTCATGTAAAATGTACAGACGTGTGACGCAAGGAGATGCTGGGAGCAATGAGGACACCGAATAAACTGGGTAAAAATTCAGTGGAACAGAAGTGTTGATACATAGGGTATGGGACATAATTATTAGGGCCCCTCCTCCCTACTTATACCCAAGGGTATTGTTTGGTAGAATTTAGTTTTATTCCTTTCAACGTAAAACCTATCACATACACAAGATCATACAAGAGAATAAGCTAGTAGTTGGTACATTTTGCATTTTAAAAATAATGTAGAACTTACAATGGCAACATGATATTTTTCCCGATGAGGTGAAACGCCCTTCTCCAACCTGAGAGAGTTTGCAACTAGGCTGATAACGAATAGTAAAATATTTCTGGAAAGTCGATTGTTAGTACTGGTTTCCGCTTCCGTTGTTGATCTGACATCGGGCCCATATGTACTTTTACAATGTACTTTGAAATTGTCACACTAATTTTCACGAAGAGAACCTACCGATAATAAATTAAAGGAGTAGAATGTGGATTTATCGCACATTTCGATACAGTACAGTATCTATCAATATATTTCAATTTCAGTCAAAATTATTGTTTCACAACATCCATGATCGATTAACAGTTGTTTCTTCCCTGCTTTGTCTTGTTATCCTTGTCAAACGTCAGTTGTTCCACTCTGAAGCAGATGCAAAAGATTTCACCTCTGACGGCAGATATTTCTGTTTACTGTGTCTTGTTCATTCAGCTTCTACTACCAAATGTAAGCTGAGACCACTTTGTGGCAATTTTTCTAGCCTTCCTCTGGAGATGGTGGTGGTTTTACGACAATAGCCGTGGCGGGGAAATTAATCTAAAGAGTGCTCCACGAAACAAGACCAAACCATCTGCAAGAACTAATGTTTTATTTGGATTCAGGTTAATAGCAAAGAGATAGTATGTACACGATCAGATAAACTTATATTATAGCCTTATGTGAGCTGGAATATCTAAGTTTTTGTTATGCAGAGCACACCCTTCATCTTCATATGAACTCAATTGTATGCAGCAACAACAACACTACGCACGTAGGTTTTCAATAAATCCCTTTTATGCTGTAGAGATACGGAGCGTGATGTTGGCAACGGCAACTCCTCTTCAGAATTCAGCGTTTACAAGTGGTTATAGCTCTCTTGTAGCAATCCAGGGCACAACAGTGTCACAAAAATAGTAGACTGTCAAAAGCTTTATTTACTGTGCCTTAGTTAAAACACATGCTACCCTGAAATATGTTAGCACTACCTTACTTTAAGAAGAAAAGTCTAACAGATACACAATTCCTTACCGAAACAAGAACGTCTGCTACATACGATGTATGTTACTTTTCTGTCATCAAATACCCAAAGAAAGTTTAAAAGATATTACTAACTAGAGAAAGTTTAAAATGTATTCAAGCCGAAAGTCTTTAGCATCAGACCAGTTTAAGTTTAAAAATAAAATCGTGTGAAAAGAATTTGCAATTGTAAAACTGAACTCTTCTTTAAATGAAATTAAGTTAACCATACTACAAACATTGAAATTCTTTTGTTGTAAGTAGCTGTGACAGCCATCTTATATTTTTGTAGCTTCTTATTCGTTGTCCGATTAGTGCATTTCGTTTTCCTCGAGTCTCGGCTACTTAATGCCAATTCTGTAAGATAAGGGAAATCGGTTTCCCTTGAAATAGGCTTGCTTTAATTGCTTTAAAGAATCTTAAAGGTAAGAAACTTTACTTATCGATCTAAGACAATACAGAATGATACTCTTGCTATGTGTGGTGTACTTTTGACCCAGACCATTTTGAATGGAGTAAAAGAGGCTTAAATCTTTTGTATTTTGGCTTTTTAAGTTACGAGTTGGTCAAATACTGAACAGATGTCTCGCTTTATTCGATTTGTTGACAGAAATCGATGTATTTGACAAGAGTTCGTTGGATTTATTAATGAAAACGTGGTGTTACTGGTGAAGTTGCGCCAAGTTGTTTATATGTTGCCTGTGTAGGTGCATTAATGATCCGAGTGCCAGCAAGCTACTGCACTTAAAATCTGCAATACCCACAACACCTAACTAATTAGTTAAAATGTGTGATTCGGTAAAGCATTTAAACGATCAGTATCATGTATTTTGTATTCAGTTTCGTTGATAGTTGTATTACCAAAAGTGTTTTGCATTTATATGAAGCCATGTCTCCCTTGTGTTTCAACCATATGATTAACTTGAGCTTGATTAATTGTAGCTTAACCCTTTTGAGGTTCGACTGCATAATCCAGGTATCAAATGCGAAGAGAAGATAGTGAATTGATAACAGTTATACATGCATATTCGTTCCAGTTTGCAAACTTGATAAGTGCAGAACGAAGAACATTTTTAGTTTTCACTTTTGATGCAAAAAGTTTAAGCAAGCAAAAATATAAATTTTCATCTTTTCAATAACGATATTTGACCTCTTTGTAAAAGTCATCTTCTTGACCCGCTTGAGCGAAATGAAACAAATATGTATATCAACAAAACTTGTAGGGATAACGACAGAAGGAAAATAGGAAAGTGAATGCGCAATGTACTAAAAGAACTTCTTTTGAAACTGAGCACTTAGGATTTAGGTCAGCATGACAATGTATCCAAACAAGTACCTTTTTTCTCGTAAAAAACTGCTGGTGCAAATGTATTTTTCATGCCTTTTCACGAACTAAATTTTTTCAAAGTAAAAATCAGCATATACTTTTGTATGTACATTTTTAACCCCTTTGTTGATTCAAATTTCACTATCTTGGAGAAAATTTACAATGGACCCTTTACATAAGGGTTAAAGGTTAGGTGAGGCAAGTGCTTGTGCAAGTAGAGTGGTATGTTTTAATTAACTTTTCATATCCCAGACCATAAAAAGCGAGTTATACAGCATGTATTGTAGATCCTCCCCCTTTTTAACTTGCTGGAAATTCTTGCTACGTTAGGACGGTTATTGTCAACAGAAAAGCAGGATAGCAGAAGGTGACAATTAAAAAAGTATTATATTCCACATTTTGCTAAAGACCTCAATATGAACTTCAGTGAACGGCTAACCCTGCCCTGTACAATGCCCTAGACGCCCTTTGACAAGGTGCACCAACCAGTTTAGCCAACCGACCCGGTTTACGGAGCCTTCATTCTGTCGGCCTGCCCTGCCAGAAGGAGTATGGTGCATTCCTGGGATACGAATTTCCTTGAGGAGCCAGGAATGTCCACACCATTGCCTTGTGAGCAGGTCCTTAAGATGGAAAAAGGAAAAGCGATGGAAGCAAGGCCGAGAACAGGAGTTCACTATTGGTACTTGCAATGTAGGTACAATGACAGGGAGAGGGAGAAAGAGAGAGACAGACAGACAGACAGAAACAAAGAGAAATTGTTGATTTGATGGAGAGAAGAAAGTTAAAGTTCCTACATGTGCAACAAACCAAGTGGAAAGGCTTAAAGGCTAGGAAAAAATTGAAATGAATACAAGCTGTATTACAGTGGGACAACAAACAACAGGAATTGAGTAGGAATCTTCCTCAACCTATCGCCCACTGCAAGGGTGGTATCGATAGAGATATGTTGAGACCAAATTATGGGACTTCGGATGGGGGCCAGTGGTGCTATCATCAAAGTCATTAGTGCATACGCGCTACAGACTGGAAATAATAAAGAGTAAAAGGAAAGTTTTTGGGAAGACTTGGATTATTATGTGACCAATAACCTCGGAGATGAACGTGTTTACATAGGAGCGGATTTGAACGGTCATGTCGGACAGGGTAAAGTGAGAAATGAAAGGACCATGGAGAAACATGGTCCAGGAACAAGACATGAACAGGTGAGAGAATAGTGTGGTTTGTGGAAGGCTTCGATCTAGCTATCGTAAACACATTCTTCATGTATGCAATGAGACAGAAAATGACTTACAAAAGTGGTCAACATGGTATCTAACTTGATTATGTACTTTGCAGAGGAATACTGCCTAAGGAAATCACAGATGCAGAGTACTAGCATGTGAGTGTGTAACACCTTTGCATTGACCGGTGATATGTAAAGTGACATTGCGGACACAATTACAACGGACCAAGAAAGTGGAGCCAAGAATCAAATGGTGGAGGCTTAAAGAACCAGAAGTTGGAGAATTTTTCATGAATAAGGTCAGAGAAAGGCTTGGAGGGGTCTTACAAGTAAAGTGGAAAACAATGGCAGATGGAATTCGTACAGTTTGAATTGTTAGCAAAGTGGTTGGTAAGACCACTGGTCGGGTAGAGAAGGAGAAAGACACTTGGTGGTGGGATGAGAAATTGCAGGTAAGTATGAAAAAAGGAGCAAACCTTTAGAAAGTGGTATACAGATGGAGTAGAACGAGCTAGAAAAGCCTATGGAGAGGGAAAAGAGGAGGTAAAACGAGTAGTGTAAAAGCGAAAGCGTAGGCATTTGATGAGATGTAAAACAACATGGAGACTTGCGAGGGGATGAAATCTGTCTGCACATTGGCTACGCAAAGACGCAAGGACGCAAGGACGCACAAGACATACAGTACGTTAACATGATGAAGGATGAATGAAAGCAGAAACGTATTGGGACAGCCAACAGAACCCTCGCTGTGTATTCATCTGACCTTGAAAATGCATATGACAGGGTACAGAGAGATGAGACCTGGTATTGCATGAGAAGGAAAGGAGGGTCAAAAAAGTATTTCGTCTGTGTTCAAAAAATGAACAGGAACTGTAGGAGGAAGATCAGATGCGTTGCAGGAAGGACAGAAGCATTCAATGTGAAGGTAGGATTGCATGTGTAGTCAGTCCTGAGTCCACGTCTTCTTGTTGTAGTGATGGATATGCTCACAAATGAAGCGAGGAGGGAGTACCTCTGCATAAACAAGAAAAGACACCACCAATCAAAATCTGTGGTGATGACCTGTTAGAAATACAAGATTTCACGTAATTCTGGTTCAGCATTGAGCAAAGTGGCAAATGTACTAAAGAAGTAAAGAAAAGAATCTCGGCAAGAAGAAGGAGCTGGCAGAACACGACTGGAACATTGTGTGACAAAAGAGTACCCTTCTAGGTCAAGGGAAACTGTACAAACGCGTGGCAAGTCCTACCATGTTGTACGAACTGAAGACAGCCCCTCTAACAAAGAGTCTTGAGAAAAATATCCAAACGGCCGAAACGCGTACGCTTAGGTAATCCCTTTGAGTTACAAAAAGACATGATCAGGAATGAATTGGGGGTACCATAGGGGTCTGTGAGATCGAAGAAAAGTTGAGAGAAACACGTTTAAGGTGGTATGGACATGTGCAAAGGAGGGAGGAGGAGCACATTGCTAAACGAGTGCTCAACATAGACTTACATGAGAGGAGAAAACAGGGAAGACCAAGAAGAAGGTGGGGAGAAGGTGTAGGAGATGACATGGTTAAGATTGGAGTGACCGAGGAAGATGCACATGAACAACGCAAATGGAAGAAGTCAATTCGCTGTGGCGACCCCTGATGAGAAACGCCGAAAGAAGAAGAAAAAGTAGATACCTACCAAAATCTATTTGTTGAGGTAAGGAGATCACCATTTTTCAACAAAGTTCTTCTTCTTACAGAAGCCGCTGACATCTCAAGGCTCTAACTCATTGCTTTTTCACTTGTCGACAAACTTGTCTTCTGAAATTGCCATTTACCCACCAGCAAGAAAAATGTTTTGTTGAAGCAAGTATGGGTCACGCCTGCTGTATCTTTCAGACCCCTATTTGGTTCGAGTCTTCCAAACCTATATTTGACAACAGTAAGGAGGTCGGTTCAAGCGTCTACTGGGTAAAGGTATGGGGAAAGCGTTGATAGCAGATAATAAACTCTGCAAATTCAGTTAAAGGTTTACTGTTTATTAGTACCATGGAGGCAACTTACATTTACAAAAATGTATTGTTTGTTTCAAGTGATGGCCTCTCTTTATTAGTTTTTATCTAAGTAATACTATTAGAAACAAAATTTTGTCAGCATCTCTTCATTTATTTTTCCCCCTGCTATTAACCACATAATACACGTTTTCTGCCAATATCTGGGCAGTTTTTACAAAGTTTCTTGATTAATTAGGTCGTTGCATTGGTAGCTTTAGCTGTTTGAAGAAAGAAACTACATTCATAGAAAGATTTATTACAACATGGAGCAGGAACTGCATAAGATTAAAGATGTTAAGAAAAACGAGTCACACGAGATGCAACAAACTGAGCTGGTACCGGCGAGGAAACTCCATTATAGCACTTCCCATGATAATACATATAGACAAAACTTCAGATGTGTTACATTTGGTCAATAAGACAAAGGTTGAAGAGTAACGGGAAGACTTGGACCCGTTAAGGTGCAAATACATCTGTAAACTTGGTCAAGAGCATAAAAAGGAGACGAAGGAACACCTATCTAGACGTGACAACAGTATTCCATGCAGACCGGAGTAAATTTATTGAGATTTATAGAGATATGAAATATGGTCTATTCATTTCTTCTTTTTTTTCTGTGACTGAACACTTAATTCAACGTGCTTCTTTTTCCCTATTTTTGGGGGGCGGAGAAGGGGTAATGGTATGGTTTCCATTGCTGCTTTTAAGGTGTATCTTTTTGCTTCAAATCAAACAAGTTTTAACCCAGTCAACCTTCAGTCTACTGGGAAAACACTTTTCTCAGCTTTTCTACTAGAATGGATGATCTTCCAGGCATTTAAATTTTTTTGAATAATATGTTTAAAGAGCAGTGTTTTGATAGTGTGTTTTTTTACTTCCGTTTTGAGACCCCTTTGCTTGAAAGAACTACCTTGACGTCACTGTTTCCGTTTTCAATTTTTATCAATGGCCATTTGTTGATAAACAAACCTCGTTTTCAGCTGTAGTAGCGCTTGAGTGCAACAACATCATCACTCCTTGTCAACTTTGCAAGCTATCCCAACATGCTTGATGATCCCAATGACAGAGAGTGACTGAAGATGCAGCTAGCGTAATGGTGGTATTCATTGTGGTGGAACCTCACGAGGGCCTGCTTTTGCGTTATTGGTAGAATTTAACGTTGCAACAAGTGGAAATGAAGGAATATGAACTATCATTTTTACGTACATTTAGGGATAACTGACAGGTGATGACATTCTGAAAGAAGGAACTCTTTTGATTTGCTATCCTAGCTGTGGACAGTTCTCTTGGAACGATTGGTAGCGTCATCCATGCTCGATTTACCTTCGAATGAAAAACTGATAAGCATTTGGATAGAGACCCTCTTTCCTTCTCTCACGCGCCTTTTTTGATGGTTTGAGGGTTTAATTTTCTCGCTTTAATGTTTTGGACTCGCATGGTTGTTTGTATACTATTTTGTGCCTGGGCTTGCTAGTCCTGCCCCTCATTCTTGAGGTGGACATTTGTTTAAATTTTTACGGGAAAAAAGCATTTGTAGATATTCGATCCAGTTTTTGCAAACAATCAGCAGTCAAACAAGATAAAATATAATGTATTTTTAGTTGGGACTAAATTATATAGTTATTGACCAAGTGGGAGCGAGACCTAGTTTTAGTCCACTGGTTGCAAATTTTTTATGAGAACTTCGGAGAAGCACACATATTTGTTTGTGGAAAAATAATTTCATGCGTAATGAGAACCTTAAAATAAGCCGGATGATGGAGTCAGATGAAAAGGAGCATGATGATGCAAGCGCCACGGAGGATGGCTCACCACCCGAAGGCAATGATTTAGTTATTGACGAGGATGAAGAGTAAGAACTGATGTCATTCATTTACATTTGTTCAAAGAGAGTTTTTAAAAGGGGACCTATGAAAGTTATTTAGCATTTGCCAGCGATACTCTGTTTTATATACCTGGTTGTGAAATTGTGTTGTTAGCTTATTTTGTGCTCAACTACTAGAAACAGAAAATCGTCAGATATCCTTATAAACGTCAATTTTAACAGACTTGAATGAGATGAAACATTGCATTGAAGAGATGATATGGACCATATTAATTGCCAATTATGTCACTAGTAAAGATGGTAAATGAACGAGAGGTATTGCTGTAAATGTGGCACCTAATGGAAAACTTGGTACCATGAGCTTTTAAAAGTTTGCTTTGGCAGTTTAGGTTATTTGTGCTAGAATCTACTGACCAGAACCTTAAAAAATTATCTAGCTGTATACTGCAGGTCAGATTGCGAACTACAAATGTACATTTTAAATAATAAACTTCTAATCAAACAACTTGCTAGAGGCTATTTGTATTTACCGATTTGTTACAAATGCAAATGACTAAAGATACCCTTTTAGCCAATTGTTGTATTTTGCTCCTGCTTTTTTTACAGAAAGAATGAATTTAGGGATTTTTTGTATTTTGATGAAAAAGTGTTCACTCCAGAGGAGGTAAATTTGGAATTTGTATTTTAACATTTTGTGAATTTTGACATCCTTATATGACTTCTCCTAAACGATAAAACGACACATTCTATTTTCTTTACAATGAAATTGTGATGAAAATAGACTGATTTACAATGACACTATATCTATCTATATATATATATATATGGATTGTGTTTATTAATGTGTGGTTATTTTGTATTATGTTTTAACAGCTCCAAAGGAGATATCAAGTCCAATGTTGAAATTAATGAAGAGGAATGTGTAAGAAATAGTAAACTATTCTTGTGCTTTTCTTTTTTTTATTAAGTAAATATTTAAAAAGTATTAGGAAGTACTAAAATAATGCAAGTTTTGAACACAGATTATTGCATTCATCAGATGAACTTCCGAGACCCAGCCAGCTCTGTTTATGATATCTTAAATTTAATTGCATAATATTAATTTGTGTGCCTGCATTTGGTTAATAGATTGGTGTATTTGTTTAAAGGAGTACTTTTGTCTGCCTGGAAAATTGCCTTTTTTGGCTAAATGTAGGTTGTGAACTTTTGCACAGCTCCTATATGACTCTACATGCCTTAAGATGATTTTATTTATGAAAAATGATTTTATTTCTGTTAAATCCCAGTTGTTTTTGTATAAGATTATATGCATACCTTCTGTTACCTTAAGATTATTTTTTCCCCTATTTTTTGTTTTGAACCCATATTTTACCCTGGCAATATATGGTTTTTTCTGTCATGAGAGAACAGTACCATGGCTTTATAAATGATGTTGAAATTAAGATATCTATCCTCCAAGAGGCACTTCTCAGTGTTGCAGTACCTGTTATGCTGTGTTATATTATGTCTTACATTCTTTCCTTGTAATGCTAAATAATGGATATTATCCATTGAACCAGATTTAACTTTGCAGTTGTTGTTATTGAAATCTGGTGTAAAACATGGTTATTGTGAAAATCCTTAAAAATGGGTTTCAGAAAAAATATCACAATTATGGTGTTTAGATTAATTTTTTAAGGAGGATTCAACCAAATGATAATTATTGATCAGTTGGGTTTTTTTCAACTCATGACTAGCTTAAAGAATCTAACATTAACTTTCCTAAAAACCTACTTTCTTGGAGAGCAGTGGAACATAGAGGTCCTCCTTTTTTCTGAACTCATGTTCATTGAGATAGATAGGTAGATAGATAGATAGATAGATAGATAGATAGATAGATAGATAGATAGATAGATAGATAGATAAATAGATAGATNAGTTGTTGTTATTGAAATCTGGTGTAAAACATGGTTATTGTGAAAATCCTTAAAAATGGGTTTCAGAAAAAATATCACAATTATGGTGTTTAGATTAATTTTTTAAGGAGGATTCAACCAAATGATAATTATTGATCAGTTGGGTTTTTTTCAACTCATGACTAGCTTAAAGAATCTAACATTAACTTTCCTAAGAACCTACTTTCTTGGAGAGCAGTGGAACATGGAGGTCCTCCTTTTTTCTGAACTCATGTTCATTGAGATAGATAGATAGATAGATAGATAGATAGATAAATAGATAGATGGGCATATGAGCTGTATGTTAAATGTCAACATGTCAACCAACAGCAGACTTCCAGGAAAGAAATTCATTGGAATAAATTCAATAATATTCTTTCTTTAATGAATAATTGCTCATATTTTGCTTTTTAAATAATTTTGCCCTGACATAGAGTGTGTAGCAAATATATTGTGATTTTAACATTTAAAAATTTTGTCTTATTACCTTATTTATTATTTTGTAGCTGTCATGTGATAATTCATTTGGATCAAATGAGGAAAATGAAACAGAGCCATCTCCCTTTGAAGAAATCAAAGAAAATATATATTTAGTTGACAGGTTTGTAATTAAGTAGATTTTGTATATATTACTGAATGATATGTATGATCTGTGAGTATTCATGTATATTATAAGCATGATGTGTATAATATAATATAATATCATTATGACTGATGTTTGGCTTAAGAGTGAAGCTACACAAAAATAAACTATATTTTAACAATTTCTGCTTAGCTTTGCTGATGACAGACTGTAATTAGAGTCTGAGGTTCTATCAGGAAAAGCTTTTTTTTTGGCTATGGGTATGATGGAACATTGGAACTTTTGGTGGCTTATGTGATAGCTCTTTACCTATAGAAAAAATTAATATAATTATATATGCCAATTTTACAATCAATTGTATATTTTTTCTTCTTTTTTTTCACAAAAAATAATATCTTGACGGGATGCCACAAGACTTGTTGGTGTTTTTAATCTATTTTATCTGTGCTGGTGGTTTTATCTATGTCTTTGGTGTAGTCAGTCAAGATAAAAACCACAAAATCAGTACTTAGGTAGATAGTCCAAATTTACTACACTGACATATTGAGGGGTCACAAACACTGCATTCTGTATAGGTGGGTATCTTGCTTCAGAAAGTAATCAATGTCATAGAGTAGGAGCATTGAATTAATTAAAATAATTCTTTTGATGATCATTAACTTTGTTAGAATATGTTGTTAAGTCCATAAATACCCAGTAAAACTCATAGTAGTTTGAAGATGATCATATATTATTACTCTTAAAAAAACTAAATGACAATCATAAAGACTACATTTAGCATGAGTATATTTTAAACATTTTGTTTTCAGAAAAAGATGTAACATCAAAAGTTAAATTCTAAATTTAACTGCACCACAAAAGAACTGAAAATATTACAACTTTAATCTTTGTTTGTTAGAAATATAATTTCAAAGCAATACACTTTAGAAGTATTTAGCTGTGTACTGACTGTACATTGCAGCAATTGTACTACATCAGCCAATTGTAAAGTATTTCATATTGAGGAAGTATGGCTTTGATATTGCGATGTTTGTGCAGGGGAATTTTTTTAATGCTCTGGCTACTTGATCAAGCCAAGTAAATTGTTGCCCTTTCATTTTCCTGAACCTCATTTTCAATTTTCTCTTTTTCTAACTTCCCTTACCACAAATGCAATTTCATATGTTATACATCCAGTCAATATATTTCCTTTTGGGGATACAATTCTTCTTCATGTATCACACCTTGACCCAGTTGCTAAGTTCTGTACATCAGTAGCTCCTCACTTCCATTTACCACATATTTATCAGCATGTGGGAGCTTTCTGTATCATTAAAGCAAAAGTCACACAAGCATGTGAGCAGTAACACTTATAATTATGTTGGCTTATGGTCACAGCTGTTCCTGATGATGTACTGTTTTCCAATGCTCATTTAGGCTGTTCTCACCTCTGACCTGGTCCTCTCAATTCTACTCTGTGGTATAAAAAGGTATTCTCTGGTGGTGCTCCCCTTCAGAGAAGAGTAGTGTGGGGTATTAGATGATTTTGCTGATGGCACATAATGATAGACACTGGCTTTCACTGTGACTTATAGGCCATATATAAGCCAAACTGATTTGTTATAACTGGCCTCATAAACTGACTTCCAGGTTAAAGTTTTTTCCTTCAACAACATCATGAAATGCATTTCAACCTGAGCAATTGATCCAGCTGTGAGTTCATATCCACTCTGCAGCTCCTGGGGAAGCTATATCACATACTTCAACTTATTCAGTTCAAATCATCAAACCTTTTGTGGATCTTTATGTTTCATCTGTAATGTATATTAAATAATGTCATGATGGGATGTGTGTTAACAGGAACTGGTTTATAACAGGTAGATTAAAATTAACTCTAGTGGGACTGGTTTGTTTTTATAAAGGCTATACCTAGCATTGGCAGACTCTATCCAATTTCTTCAATTTTAATGAATTGGTTCTGTTGCCATTCTGTGTAAAACACACAAACTGCCAAATTCACCAATTGCTTGTCACTCTCCTCCAGTTATGCCATTCCATCTTATTGACCTTGCCTGGGTCATTGCAAATTAGTGTATTGACACATGGTGAGATCACAATTTCTTTTGGGTGCAGCAGCAAGCTATTTTCTTAAAGTGCAATGGTTTCTCAATGTATCTGCCATCAGTGTTGCATTGCAACACTTTTGACACAGCTATGCATCTCCACTATTTTTTACTAAGAAAACTTGCCCAGGCTTCAGTTTTGTAAAGATGGTGAAACCAAGTTGGATAAATGTACCTTGAATATTTGAGTTAAGCTTCCTCCAAATTCATTGTCATAACACTATGGGGCTCCTGGATCCATCACTGAGCTTCATTACATGCTTCTTCTTTGAAATTCCTTTCCTGGCAGTGAAACTGAAGTAAAACTTCATAGCATAACCAATCACTGTTTTGGATAATAAATTCTTTCTTTGCTTCTACTACACACACTTTTTGCTTTATGGTTTCCCTTGGGTGCAATTTATGCCTCAAAGACTGCCCTGTATGATGGACTGGTGCTGTCACTACCTTACAGGCTGCATGAGATTTATTTCTACCCTTGCCATTTGATTTCAATTGTTTCATTTTCCTCCAGACTTTTATCACCTTGTCATTCACTTGTAAATTTTTTCAAGTCATGCAGCTCTTGATTAGTCCTCTCTGGCAGTACTGCACTTAAACAAGTTACTAATAGTTTCAGTAGTCATGCACCTTTTTGTAGAAGTAAATGGCTAGTTTTCAAAGGATTTTTCTTTACAACTTTGCACTTGGTTGTTTCTAATCCAGAGCTTTTATTTTGGCCAGCTAAATTTTCTAGTTTGAGACACACCCTGCTTGCCCTTGTTTTTATCACTGCTAATCATATTTTTCTTGTGCAAGTTGATTTTTTTCTAGCTCTTGAGTTGATTTTTTATTCCTTTCGTTTAAGTGCTGTCCTTTTCCACCTGTTTTTAGCACTTTACCTACTCACTGTGATTCTCTTTTTCTCCTGCTCAGCCATTTTCAATTTAGGATATTTGTCAGCTTATCCCTTCTTTTGTCACTTTGTTTTTGAACAAGTTAGTTGTTAGGTTGTGTGGTGCATTTTCCCCTGACAATTCTCAAGGCACACTCCAATAATTGGTTTTGTTGGCATAAAGACATACTGTCTGACACATACAGCTCATTTAATGAACCAGTAGTATTTGTATCTTTCCACATTATATTGAAACACTAATAAATTAGAGTGAAAAGCATTCAAATAAGTTACCATCAAGACTAATTATTTGTAAGTTGAATTAATGTTGAACAGGGAAGCAAACATTATACTTGGTACTATTATGGAGTGATGAAAAACTGTACTACTAGAAGTAAAGGACCTGCAGGTTAATCATGTGAATGAATCAGGCTCTGAATGTTTTGTTTTCATCTGTTTTTTAATGTAATAAGTAATATGGGTGTGGGCTCTACATATGGTACAGAGAAGCCTGAGTTTAGCTTTTGTTTTTAAAAATTCTTAGCCATAGTCCAAGAATCCCTTTGTCAATCAAGTCTGACATTTTATAAGAGATTAGCTCTCTACTGATATAAATTTTTTTAGAAGAATTCAAGTCTAAATTTGATAGATATAATTAGAATAATATATATCTGTGCATATTTTACTTATACAGCAGTGGTTGTATAAGTGAAATATACAGATAGATTGTGAACATGGCTATATTCTTAATATTACTCAGCTCAGGCTGAGTAATATTAAGAAAAAATAATCAGACTGTCCAACATATTAAGTCATTTTTACATTTACCATGTTTACTTACCACAGTAAATATTTTCTGTATTAAAAATGGGTAATATAGTAATAAAATGTAGTAACAAAAAATGCATTACACTCATCTCACCTGTATTGACTCTTAGTCTTCAACATTTGGCCTCCAAATGACTCCATTACAACATTCATTTTAGCCAGATTTTTGGGACCACTGTAATGCAAGTGAAGCTGACTAATAAAGTTGTTTAAACCTAAAAGTGGACACTCAGTGTTATATACTTTTGTGATACTAAATGAGAAAAATGTTACCAAACAGCTACAAATTATTTACTAGAAATTCAAGAGGATAAAACAAACATTTGCCATGACTCAAAAAAACATATATTTTTTCATTTTTAAGGAGAGTAGTCTCTGCTTAACCATTAAAGTGGTAAAAACATTCAGAGTATTTGTTTGTTTTGGATATGCTTTTACTATTTCTACACTGACTTATGACTAACCAAGGCGTTAAGCCACTTAAGTGCAGAGGGTTACTTTTCTGACATGACTTTTTTTCTTTGTACTTTTTAATCTTTTTTTTATTATTAATTTTTTCCCTCCCCCAGTTCTATCTCTGAAAACTTGTACAAACTCAGTTGAATGCCACCTATAATGTAGAAACAAATTGGGCACAGTACTGATAAGGACTCAATGAAAAAAGTGTACTAATTGTTAACTGGATTTTTAATTGCAAGATATATACTGGGCTGTTTTGGGAGCCATACCAACTGTTTGCCATGCTACAACCAAACTGTACCAATTGTTTGTGGAAAATTTTCGTGTTACACAATTATAGAATGCTATCACAATCCTTGCTTTATTTTAACTCATTTTTTCAATTCTGTAGTTCACAATTTACTGTTATTACTAGTAAAAAAAACCAAGAACAGTCTACATGTAATATATTTTCATTTTTTTATATATAGCATATAATACATAATGAGCAATGCAAATATGAAGTAAGCACAGTTGAACATTTGATGATAAAGTCAAACCCATTAAATTGATTGCCTAAATGAACACATGGTCAAATTATATTAATTTTTAATTGTGACTATTGCTTTTAAGTGCTACCACACAAACAGTTGAAGTAAGAAAGAACCATAAATAGTTTCTGATTTTGATCTCTCTGAGTAATGGAGGCTATTAACTTTGTATTTGGATTTTGGTATGTTTGATTATTAACTTTCAGAAAGAAATCAAGAACAAGCAAAGAAGCAAGACGAATGAAATGTGATTGTGTATTTGAGCCAGGTATGCTGATATTGCTTTCTACTTTTGGTATAAAATATGTCAGGGCTAATTTTCCAGGGCAGAGTATAATTTCTGATATCCCGATTTAAACTGTTTCCACAACCATTTGGACTTTTTTGGCTGAGAAGCCAATATTTTTGAAATCAGTACAATGGCAATTATTGAGTAAAGGATTGAAAATCTGAACATATGGCCCTAACACTGTGGTATTCCTAAAGTAATCTAGTAATTTGTAGTGTGGTTGCATATACACTACCTGGGCAATCCCAAGTTTTAGAGTTTCCTTGTCTTTTTTGACAATATTTGAAACTGGCCATGGTAACTGTTGTACAAAACATTAACTGAGTTTTGTGATTCTTGATCTATGACATGCAACACTACTTTCTCAGCCATAAAGCATTAAATATTTTGAAATAAGTACCTTACCATCACACTGCAAGCACAACTGACTGATCAAAAGTATCAAGAACTTACAGAATAGTTTGTTACTATTTTTGAAATTAGATATACCTCTCAGAAAACTATTGAATTTGTTTTAATTGTAAAGCAACCATTATTGTCATTAGTGTGTGTGGCAAACACTGCCCCTGATTCAAAACTGTTTAGGCAACAGGACATTTAATCAATACAATTGCTTTTAAAAAACATTTTCAATGACTTTGACAAAGTTGTAAGACTATAATTAGCTGGTCCTTTGAAAGTAAATGTGTCAAGAAGAAATAAATGGTCTAATGTTGAAAAAATGTTGGCAAGGCACAAAATTTGAGGAAAACAGAAGACAAACGTACATACAAGACAGGAAACAATGCTCTCATGTTTAAATTTGATTGTACGTATGTAATCTACTGAAACATTGTGTGGTGAGTATTTTTTGAAGCACTTCTTTTAATGGTCAGCATGGCTAAGTGTGAACTGGCAGTAACACGGTTGGCAAAAACTAGTTTTTCTGCTTCCTTCATGCATCATTTAGAAAAGCCTTATGTTTTTCAAATTTAGTTCAGTTACTAGGTATTGGCAATGGTTTTTAGACTTGCCACCATTCACCAATGTGGGCTAATATTTGACCCATGTACTAATACATCTTTTACTTGCTCTGTTTTTTGTTGTTGTTTTTTTGTTGTTTTTTTTTGCACAAGATTGATTTGTATTTGACACCGTCTTTCCTTGGCAAGTAGAGTTATTGTTATTATTATTTATTGTTATTATTATTATTATTATTTCTGTATTTCACTGTACCAAAAGATAATAAATACGGGAACTGCCTTAACATGAGGGAGGGTTATGCCCCATATCCTTAGGCCTCAAGTGCTTTCCTCAGGATCCTTGCTGTTCCCAATAAGCAGGCTTCTGTAAAAGTCCCACCGCGACATCGACACCAAACTGTTTGATATACTCTTCCAATCACATTGTTACCATTCCCAGAGTTCCAACAATAACTGGCACAACAATCGGTTTGACTTTCCATAGCTTTTTTATTTCCGGTGCTAATTCTGTACCGGAAAATTCAGAACATTCCCCAACTACATGCGATACTATCTCCACGGTTTAACCACACAATCTGCATAAGCGAGAGGCACAACTATGGTCTATTTTATACTTCACATAGTTTGCCCTCAAGGCCTGCCCCTGGGCTGCTAGCAGCGAACCCTCGGTCTCCTTCTCCAGACCCCCGTTCCTTAACCATTCTCACGACTTCTCTTTATTGGCCACTTCTTCGGTGCCTCTTCGGAACTGACTCAGGATATCCTTTTCCTTCCACGCCTCCACTGTCTTCCGCTTCTCATGCCCTTTTAACTCCAATGGGCTGATGCAGCTGTTCATATCAACAACCTCCTGGATGCCTACTTCCATCAGGACTTGCTCAACAGTTTGAGATACATAATGAGCTAAGCTGCTCTTTTCTGTATTAACGCTAGTTTGCACACCAATCAACCATCTTCCACCTTCCTTCCGACTGCAATATAACCGATCCACACTATCTCTGACGTTCATGGCACCGTACATAGAGATCTTTTTCCTAGCCCTCCAATCAATCGCTTCCAACTGTGAAGAAGTCTGTGACCACTTAACTATCCCAGCCCCGTACTGCATAATAGCAGCAGCCCAGGCATTGATCGTACTGATCATATTGCGTCCATTCAGTTTAGAGGAGAGGAATTTCATAAGCCGTAGGTAGTACTCTGCCCGAAACCTTTCTTTCATCACAGAGTGCTGTAAGTCATCAGCTTCTAATATCCCCAGATACGTGTAGCCCTCCTCTTCAATCGATCTCAGTGTCTCCCCGTTTGGCAGCTGTAGTCCGTCAGACTTGGTTATCTTCCACTTTTTTAACACCAACCCCCCACACATCTAAATTTCAATCTCCATTCGAATGTTCTCGGCCACAAGCTTCTCAATTTCGGCAGACGACTTACCGAAGAGCTTCATGTCATCCATGAATAGGAGAGGATTAATTTTTGGGTTGTCTTTGTCCACTCTGTACCCAGCTTTCACCAACCTCAATACCAGTCATAGGTATCAAACAGATGGTAAATATTAAGGGCGACAGACTTCAGCAAGCTCAATCCCAGCAGAAGTTGCCACAGTTTTCCAATTTTCCATGCTTTGCTCGACCATTTTGATGATCTTTTCTGACAAGTCGTCGAGTCTCATACATTTCGATATCCATGAGTGTGGAGGCATGTCTTACGCTTTGCGATAATCGATCCACGCCATTGCCAGATCAACATTCTTACTCTTGCAATTTCTGAGAATCATCTTGTCAACCTAGAGTTAATCTTTAGTACCACTGGACCTCTTCTTGCATCATTTCTGCTCATTTGGGAAGAACTTCCTATCCTCTAGATGGTCATAAATCTCCGCCGCTAACATTCCACTAAACTGTCTCCACATAACCGGCAAGCACGATATTGGTCGATAGTTATCGACTATATTGCTTTTCTCCGTACCCTTCATAAATAGCACTGTGCGGCCTTGTCATACAAGCGGGAACAGATCCCGTACTCAAGATCTGCTTCAGCTTGACGGCTATTCTATCATGTAGGGGGCTAATTCTTTATGTTTCTTTATAATAGTGCAACAATTCATTGCTTCAACTATATATATATATATTTATATGTATGTATAAATCCAGTAAAGCATACAAAATAACTAGACAAATTTAGCAGTTACTACTAGTTTCATGTTTTCTTAACAATCTTCAAACTACTATATATATGTGTATATATATATGTATATATGTGTGTGTTACCTTCACCTAGAACATTTTATCGAGGCTCTACCTCTTTCATGTTGCCTTCACCACATCTGAAGTGAGTTTCGTGATTCCCCTGGTGTAACATTATACACCAACCTGATACTTCAAGATGCTCGCGGAAATTATTATTATTATTATTATTATTATTATTATTATTATTATTATTTATTATTATTATAATCATCATCAACATCATTGCAAGATGTTAACTGACCTGTTGAATTTTCTGTTATATTTCAGAAGACCCCTTGTTCATTGGCTGTGGAGAATCATGCTTAAATAGACTTCTTATGATTGAATGGTAAAACAGCTTTCACAGTTATAATAACTACACATTTGTATTTGAAGGAATTGCATTTCTGACCTTCATCCTTTTTTTAACACCAAGAATGCAGTTTTTATGGCAGAATTGAGTTTTGTTTTCTTATCATGTTAGATCGAAACCCTTATCAGTAACTGGTTGTAAACAAGTGGTCTTAATTATGAAACATATTTTTTTCTTATTTTGATTAAGTTTCGCACACGTCAAAGCACCAAAAGCCCAAAGTTTGTAAAATATGTTACCACACAAATATACGGTAGTAAGATAGTTACAGCTTTTGTATGAAATTCATCCCTAGCATTGCCAAACGTTTTTCCAATACAGAAGTTAACAATGCTAATTTAATAGGGTGAATCATTTAACAGAGAAACGATTTGAATTAAATACTTGTTGTGATGACTGGCAAGCGACAGAGATGTTTAATGATGCCAATAAGTAAATAGGCCTGAAGACTAAAGTTGTTTTTTGTTGTTTTTGTTTTTTTTGTTTGCGTTTTCAATGTTACCACAGAATAGAGATTTTTTAATAGTAGTAACAAGATCGGACTGCTGTCTCTTTAAACAGATAATGTAGATTGTCAGGCATACGAATAACTTACGAAATTATTAAAAATATGGGCCACCGCTGCTTCCAGTTTGACTTCTTGTTTGAATCACCATGAAATGTGTTTTATGAATGTGTTCCTGAACTTGCAATGCTTATCTTCCTTTCAGCACCAGCCGTTGCCGCTGTGGTGAATTTTGTACAAACAAAAATTTTCAAAGGGTAAGTAGGTAACATAACTATGCCATAGCCCACCCCATACAGAACAAAATTTATCGTTCTTGACTATTTTGTTTACAATGCGCACAATAAAGAAACAGTTCCAGTATTTACTACACATTGCGGCTCTGTTATTGTAAAGGCTTTATAGCATTGTAATGTTACTTCCTTTCTCCTTTCTCCTACCATAAGCAGACTGCCTCCTACCAAATTCACTTACACGGGAATTTAAAAACTCATTATCTCGACATTTCACATTACAGTATAACAAGACTACTTTATCTTTAGCTACTCCCCGAAAATACATTTACTGATGAACCAATTCAGTTTTAATCTGTGACTCGCACAAAAAGTTTTCTTTTTTCAACAAAAATAGTTGGGCCATCCAGTTCGGTTAAAGAACAAGTCGTTTTGGCTATTTTTGCTTTAGCTGTTTTAATTGAGTCATACCAGAAGATAGCACCCGTAGTAAACTTTACAAGCCAATAGCAACAGTGCTTTAAATATGAGAGCCTTAGACTTTTACAGGGATAGTCTAAAGCTGTTTTTGGCTGACACATTTTGTTGACCTACAGGTTTTTGGAGGAATGGAGGGAGCCTGAAGAAGTACATACATTCCCTCAAACATTTTTGGCAGAACATTTGAAACAGAACCAATGTTTCTTTCACTGTTTTTATTGTTTTTAAACATTTTATTACATTTTTGACTTCTACTTTTAATGCTCATAACACTGACAACTGATAACTTTACAATATCAAGCTTTACCACTCTGCTGTCAAAATGAAAATAAAATACAAAAGACGTTCGAATTCAACAGGAACTATATCTTTACCTTTTTGTATACTCACTGCAAGTTTATTAATTTTTTTTTTCTTAATATGACAAATGAACATGTAACAGACAGACTATTTGAGAAAGTAAATGTCTTCAAAATTGTTATAGAATTTTTTCCCGCCTGTACTTTGTGTTATTTTTGTAAACAAATTTTGACAGAAGTAAACAAAAATCAAAACCTTTTTGTTGAAGTATATTAGTCATTTCAAATAGGATTGTATTGTAACTTTGTTACGAGGGATGAGGAATTTACCTAATGATACCAAGGAAAGAGATTGTCTGTAATTCAAAGTTGCTAGCTTTTTAAACGTTACCAGAAATTGTAAATTAACTCCATCTAAGATTTTTCGTTAATAACATTTAAACAGTAAAGTGTCTTGTGTAATAATCACTGATGCACTTTCAGACAAACACGCTAGTCTTCGATAGAGAGCTAACGGACTAACGGATAGTATTCATAGTTACAAAAAAGAAACAAAAAACTAACTGAAAATAAGGAAAACAAGTCACATAAAAGCGTGTGTATATATATATATATATATATATATATATATATATATATATATCATCTTTAACCTCTCTCTCCATTTCCTCCTGATGGTATTGGCCCGTCATGTAACGGAAACCATATGCTAAATTGATCATCGAAATAGCAGCTGGTGAATCTAACTTCGAAAAATTTATTTAGTTGAAGGTATTTCAGGAAATTCGGAGAGAAGTATAGTGCTAAAGTGGTGTTGTTGATTACGAATGAATTGTTAGATAAAAGTATGCTTTTATTTACAACACTTAATCACAGTTTATTTAGCCTGTTTTTTTTTGCAAGTAAAAAGTTTAATTTCAGTTTGAGCACTGCCTGTTAGCTTACCGAAACACAAAGTGACTCATACTTCAAAGCATTTATTCGCTAAACTTTGCCGTGGTCTTTAACTGCATCTAAAATTCAAACTTACATTCAAACCACTTTATTGTTTTCTACATGTTTGTTCTTATCTTATCTTGGAACATTGGGTTGCTTTTGAGATATTTTTTGTTCATTACACAATAATATTAACATTCACACTTCTTGACTTGCTTTTCTGTTAGATGAATGCATTTCTTTAGGTGCCTGTTTATTTGCCCTGGGCAATTAAGTGTGTTATTGTACCGGGTTACTGGAAGTAGTTTACTACTTTTACTAACTTCGGATCGTTTTCATCCCTATTTTGAACCATAGTGAAAATTTCACAGATGTGAATTATGAATTATGCTTCATTCCTGAAATAATGTTATGCTTCTACGAGTGGTACATTATAAGTTCCATGGTTATCGAGTATCTCTAAAAATAGACATCTCATTTGCATTTCTCTTGAAGAGGTTTCATATATTACACTATACATATATTTACTAAAAAATGACCCGCTATTTGTAACGAGGAAGGTTCTAAATCTATGTTAATCTATGTTAAATCTAGGTTAATACCATCTCTCTGTGCAGGCTGTCATGGTGGACATGAACTTTGTTTATTATTTCATAATTTTTATACAGGTAAATCGTAATCAGTAAATTTGAAATATTGTTCTCCTTATGAGACCTGTTTTACAAGGGATATTTCATTTGTATCATCCCCATCTTACCCAGTTAATATTTTCCACTGTTTCGAAGAATTACCTCCTTTAAGGTGATGCTTTTTATTAGAATTACAAAGTGTACTACCACCGGAATTTTTTTTCTTGGTGAAAAAGTGTCTAAAAAGGAATGGGGTTATTTTTTTCTATCCTGCTGGGAAATGATAGTTTAGGTAAGGTACAAAATGACGACCAGCAGTGTTGTCATTTGACACATTTGTACCTAAGCGTTCCCAATTATTGTAATCGTAAAAGTTTGTTTTTATTCTTTCTCCAGGGAACCAAATTTAAATTAGAAGTTTTTAAAACAAACAAGAAAGGCTTTGGACTCCGAACTTTAGAGTACATTCCAAAGTAAGAGTTTTTGTGTATTAGAAGTTGTTTCTCTTTAAACGTCGCACGGTAACCTAAATAAAATTTTTAAGAATTTTATCTGTTTTAAGGATTCAGTATCATTGGTGTACGTTATTTACCCCTGCAGTGTAAAACTTGGAACAGGTGACTTCTATTATTATCAGGCTGGAGAGGATGGGGTGGATTTTGAAAAGTAATTTAGAATGTTGATAGCATAGATGGTAATTAATTATTTACAGTAGGTTGGGGGTACTGATTTATTACCTTCCTTGTATTTATTGCCTGAATATTTTTTATGGCATTGAGATTATCTGTCGAATTTCCTGTCAACCACAATATTTACAATACCTACAGAGGTAAAAATGTGCATTAAGGTGGTCTTTGGTTGGGGGTTATATGCAAAATTTTGCTTTAGTGGGATGATAGTATAAATCTTTTACCATTACACGGATGCGTTTTGATTGGTAAAATAATTTTTTGCTTTCCGATTTGAAACCACGCCGCTTGGATAAAAAACAAAAAATTCAAAAAATGTCATGGACAGCAGCACGAGAAAGAACGATAACAACAATGTTGGGGTCAGATTGAGATTGCTTTTTTGTACATAAGTGAAAGGAACTAGAAATTTACCAATAAATCCCTAACAGAATATAAAAGATCAAATACTGGCAAGGAAAGATAAAATAAAATTTAACAATGACCAATCTGTTGAACTTATCAATAGGTATTACTGTTTCTACTAAAGATTTATATAAAGGAGTCAGAAATTTGAAGAAGTGTAAGCCAGCAAGAGGCGTTATAAAAGACGTGAAAATATCGTTAACGGTAGCAATGGTATCGAAAGTTGATGGAAACCGTTCTCCCCAGGACTCTACAAAAGTAATGACAGTGTAGCAGTAAACATAACTTATCTTATCATCAGAACCCTACCACTGATTTGCCATTGCAGCAAAATTTATCGATACCAGAATTCGAGGGGGAAATGACAGCTGACCAAGCAGAAAAACATCATTGTTTCCGCCTAGGTAATGGAACCAGGGATCAAAATTCAAATCCCAAGTCAGTCATTGAGAATATTATGGAATTGAAAAATAATTTATATCTGCGTTATTGACTATAGAAAAACTTGGTTAGTTGTTCAAGAAGTTCTCTGGTGAAAATTAGCTTCACCGTTTTTGTAAATATGTAATAAGTAATAATAAGTTTTTGTAAATATGTATGTATTTCTAAAATTTTTGAATTGGTTATCCTGTATAAATTTCGTAAATAATAATAATAATAATAATAATAATAATAATCAGTTGGACTGCAAAATGGTTTAATATTTGGTTTACTTGAAAAAGTAGGAGGTTCTTGCCCATTTGAAAATATAATAAGCAAGACTTACCTTTGTGGGACATATTGCACCACAAGGACTTGGGGGAAAATCTCATGATTGGAGCAAGAGAGAGAAGTAGGATGGAGATATGTTTTGCTGACAGTATGAAGACATAATAGGGCAGAGGATAGTGGACGTTACAGAACTGGTACAAGATAGGGAGGTCTTAAGGAGTCCCTGTGAAGNAATAATAATAATAATAATAATAATAATAATAATAATAATAATAATAATAATAATCAGTTGGACTGCAAAATGGTTTAATATTTGGTTTACTTGAAAAAGTAGGAGGTTCTTGCCCATTTGAAAATATAATAAGCAAGACTTACCTTTGTGGGACATATTGCACCACAAGGACTTGGGGGAAAATCTCATGATTGGAGCAAGAGAGAGAAGTAGGATGGAGATATGTTTTGCTGACAGTATGAAGACATAATAGGGCAGAGGATAGTGGACGTTACAGAACTGGTACAAGATAGGGAGGTCTTAAGGAGTCCCTGTGAAGATCTAAGATTGCTGTTTGGTGAGCTCTCCATAAAATGATGATAGCATTGCAAAAGGGTTTCAGCACAGTGTTTGTTACAGTATCCACTTTAATTTGTTATTTTTTCTTCTTAGGGGATCCTTTGTCATTGAATATTGTGGTGAAATAGTTGATTACTCAGAATTTATGAATCGGACTGAATTGTACGAAGCAGAGGGACGAAAGCACTTTTATTTCATGACATTGAAAACAAATGAAGTATGTCAGTACATATAATTTGCGATTTTTGTTTTTTGGTTTTTATTACTATTTTGTTTGTTAGTGACTTTGTTAGTGACGATTGTTATTATGTTCAGTATTTGATAAAAACTGCAGGAAGTCAAGACTTAAATAGAACCGTCTGTGGGGAAACATTGAAAAAACTCGGATTTGATATTCTCTAATAGACGTCAGGAGGATAATGCAGAATATCTCATAAAATTTGAAGTTAGAAAATCTCAGTCAGGGTCTGACATATGTAGACAGACGTGTTTCAGCAAGCAGGAGTAGACGAGCTCTTTCTTTTTGATACAGTTCAAAGCAGTCATAAGAGTCCTCACTTAAACAAGTATGAAGTAAGAGCTGTTGTGGGACAAGGGGGAACTCCTAAATATGTGATACAAAGTAGTTTTTTGTTGAATCCCTAGAATATATATAACATTTCATTTAGTTGGTTTTGTCAACGCACAGTCCTTACCAAGCAATGAAAGCCCTTCCACTACCAACCGTACTTACCAATATGCTAAAAATGCCAAATTTGGCATATTTTTGGCATATTTCGATATCATTTTAAGGTTGCAGTTTATTTTCGTTCTTTATAAATATTCTCTTTCAACATTAAAATCCTGTAACACCACTACAGATTTGTACTACAAAGGGTGTAAAACAAAGCACGTTTTACACATTTCACTCTGTATTAACTACACGCATATTATACGAATATTTCATAACCAATTCAGGTATTTCATTAAGCCATGATCACCATGACATTGTGCAAACATTTCTTGATTGTTTGACTAAAACTCAGAATCTGTGAATAAAGTGTTAAACCCTTCACTTTTATAGAAATAAATTCCATGCGAAAACTTATCCTTCCGTTATAGTTTTTATTGTTAGAACTGCAAAGCAATGCAATGCTTTTTTTACAACGCTTTTGACCAAGTGGATTTAAATTCATATTGAAGATCTGGATAACAGCGAACTATCATATTTCCATACCGTTGTACCAATGCGTTTCAGCAGACGTTCCAAAGGGGAAAAATAGAAAGGTCAACATAATGCTGTTAGACAATACAATCCAGATTGCAAAAGGAAATACACATGGGTGAAGCAAACTTTTGACGTTTCAGACATAGCTTACTGCAGGCTATTGTGGAAAGAATACTCAGGCAAGATTATCAGATTTAAGCGGCACCAATAAACTACAAAACACAATTTAAGCTGGAAGATCGATATCCAGTAAACTGAAAAATAATTCCGGCCTGCTTGAAGAACAATGATAGGACAAAGAAAATGGATATTGAATTTGCTGTAGCTATTGCCTGCTGCAGTGAGGTTTTAATTGCGCGTTATCATGGAAACATGCTGCCAAGGAAGATCACAGAAGGCTTTTAAATTCAAAAGGTCTATTTCGGCTAATGGCGGTTGCGAAATATGAGTTGGGGTTTTTTTTCCGTTTCAGTCATCGTTTATCATTGCTATCGACATTGGCTTTCGAGGCGGCAGCGGTTATGTCCACATCTGTTTTATACTTGTAGAAAATGCTTTAAATGAGGAGATAAAGATAATTTTGTGCGTCAGTCAAGGACAATCCATCTTGATATTTTTTACCTTTTTAGCACTTCATTCGTAACTTTAGTGTAGCAGAGCCTTTTCCTTTTTTCAGACCTTGGTTATGATAATAACTTTTGTCATCATTTAGATTCACATCAATGTGATGTATCTCCTGTTTTGTGAAAAGTGCCTTTCGCCCTATGTGACAATGAATTTTTCGTAGAGAGGGCATTTAGCATGGAAATGCCCACTAATTTCAACCCGTAGACCACCGTAATAGTTCAGTATATATTTTAGACTGTTGTTACAATTCATTGGTACCGAAAACCTTTAGCATCGATTGCGGCAGATTGATGTTCGTTTGAAAGAGCATTGGTTATTGTAAAAATAACAATGCCTAAGTGGTACTATGATTCATTGTTTTCGGTGGTAGGGGTGTTTTTCTGTAAAGACGAATTTAACTTTGTTTTGCTTGTAGTGTGCGGGAACTTCAAGATGTAATTAGTTTTAGGTACAAAATGATGTAAGAGCTTATGGTAACTTATTTTGAGACCAATACCGCTAGTTTTAAGGTTTTTATTTGGTACAGTAAACAATATAATGTTGCCTATTTTATCAAAGTTAGCGAGTAACAGGATAAAATATAAACGACTCAAAGTTGCTGCTAGTTTTTTTAGTACAAATGCCAACTATTGACTAACTGATATTTGACGATAGACTAAAATTGCATAGCTACGAAATAAACTTTTTTTTTTATTGTTACTTTGAAATTTTAAGGCAACTTTAATACCCCGGCGCCCTTCTCTGTATTTAGTAATTGTCGCTAAGATATTATTTGTCTTGTAAACCTGTCGATTCTGTGCAGCAGTGGTAAAATACTACTTTGCATGCAAGTATCGAAGAGACCAAAGAAGGTAAAATTCAACGACGTTACTTAAAAGATTACTTAACAATTTTTGAAATACACAGACCCAGAACGTTCTTTGCGATATTTTTTTCTATGTAAAAATTTAAATAATATCCATCAGGTTAAGTAGCTTATCAGTATGAATGTGATAGATAAATAAATAAACATTTTTAAGAAAATTAATGTATTAATTTATTCATAACAATTTCTTTCTATTCATCAGTAATTATACGTGTGACTCATTTGTCGAACTTTTCGGCGTCAAACGAATTATGTGCCCTTTTGATATCTGATTTCTGACTGGGACATTTCTTAATCTTAATGTTAGTTTTTTCTTAAATGAACTGGAGTGATTTTTTGTTCTATAAATGTACACAGTAATGATTATGTTCAAAAAACATTTCTTTTATCTTTTTTGCAGCGAATAGTTTTATAGAGCTTTAAATTCACCGATTTTTTTAGGAATCAAATGATTGTAACCGTTTTGGTTTTGCACACAGTTACTTAGAGCACTGAAAACCTGACCCCGATTATTGGAATATTCTGTTTTTAATAGTTTACATTAAAACTGAACTTGTTCATGTAATCAAGGATGTATTTTACATTTCTTCCTCATTTAATTCAGGTGATAGACGCTACCAAGAAAGGAGCCATATCCCGTTTTATTAACCACAGTTGTGACCCGAATATTGAAACACAAAAGGTATTTTTTAATCCTTTTTCATATATATTTATTTTTATTTGTAATTCAGTTTTATTCGAGTTTTTTTTCTGTAGCAGTATTTTCTATTTTTACAATTTAGCTGTCGTAGCCATAAAGCATTTTTCTCATTTCTGGGAGGCGAAGATAATTGGGTAATTATCTAGAGAAAGGGGAAACATATTGTAAATAAATGTTTTTGTAGAGACCAAAAGCAGGTAGGGTGATTATTTTTTACTACATCTCATGACCACCTCACTTTCTAAATAAAGAGCTATTACGTAAGCCCATAGACCAAGAGCAACTTGAGTTGCCATTACGTTTTGTGTTAAGGGGGTACTGGGTAAAGAGGTCATGGCTTCCAAAACTTCACACGTCAGACATGAGATTAAAAGTGATTTTGAATTGTGTTGGCATGATGTGGAATGACCCATATTTGTGTGTGTATGTATGTATGTATGTATGTATGTATGTATGTATGTATGTATGTATGTATGTATGTATGTGTTTATAAATGTGTTTGCATGTATGTACGTGTGTATAAATGTGTTTTCATGTATGTATAACTGTTTTGGTTGGGGTTTTTTTGGACGGGTTGTTTTAGGGTTTTCTTACCTGATGCTTTATCGGTTGATATGTTTGGAAGTTTGTGAAAATCTCATTTCTTTTATGTACATTGATCCATGCATGTATTAATAGATATCCACATATTAATAGATATCCACATATACTTATATATGCATACCAAACCACCACATGCAAATTCTCTTCATTCAGTTTTACAAGGCCATGCATGTTTTATTTCAATTATTGAGTCAGTTCAATGTCAGCACACTCTTTGACCTTTCTTTTACAGTGGACTGTGTATGGATTTTTACGGATTGGTTTTTTTTCAATCAAAGACATTCAGTCTGGAGAGGAACTTAGTTTTGATTACCAATTTGAAAGATACGGGTGAGTACTAGCTCTTAACTTTCTCTTTGCTGCTAATGGGCTCTTTATGGCCCAATACACTGTTAATGACAAGTTATTCCCTGAAATATAATTTAGTTCGTGCTAAGACCAAGTTCATTAAGAATATAACTGAACTGCCGTAACGAAACCACAGTAAATTCAAATAAAGAAAGACTTTTCTAAAGTTAGCGAGGCATTTCTAGTTCATCCAAGATTGAAGTGTTGGTTTCGCATGGTTAATATTAGAAACGATACCATTTGTTTGACAGAATTCACTGTTGTCATTAAACATGCTATTTTGCGCCGTGCCTTAATCACCTTTTTTCTGCGGAGTCTTTATTTCGCGGATTACGCTTTACTCTCATGTAAAAAGCAGCGTTAAATTTCAGCCACGGTATTTCCTAATATTTGTGCCATTTTAGTCCCAACTGTTTCCTAGTTGTTTTTCAGTATTCTTGGGATGTTAAAGTCACCAAAATTAGGTCTACGTTTTTTAGAAGTTATCTGCCCTGCCATTTTTGTATGCTTGCCCATAAATTAAGGATAGACTAGATCGGCAAACTAGATCTTGTCTGTCTGTTGTTGGCTTTTTTTTTCTTGTGTTGGAAAATATTTATCGGTTTCTTGTATTTCAAAAGATCCTTAAGTATAAAATAGATGTGTCTTGCTTTGGTCGAGGGTTGTCCTTCTCAGCTTCCTCATAATTTTTAAACGTTTCTTAATTTTTTGGCAATTTAAGCCGCTGCACAGTACGTATTACATGCAAAGTTTCGTACATTATAAGTTCTGTGTGGTTCAAGGCTAAGAATGCAAGTTATCTTAAAATCTCTGTTAGGCATACGGAAATTAGGGATATTTGAGTCCAATAGGCTTTGAAGAACTCTTGCTGAAAAAACTTGTCGAAGGGGTCGGTTTGTTGAAAAGCTTTAGTAAGGCCTCTGCCTTGGCATTAAAAGCTGCCAGAAACAGTTCTGTTTCCAATACGTTGGCCTGCACGAGTACCATATGACATTTTTTACCTTCCAATCCCGGCAGAGTATCATACTCACACGTAAAAATTTGCCACCGAATCCTTTTGCAGAATTTCCCCCAATTCCCCCCCAAAATATTTTCATTTTTTTGCCAATGTCGGTTAATGAGCCATAAATATCTTCGCACCTTCTCACTGAGATGTAAGGGACTTTAGTTGTCAAACACACTTCAAAACGTCGCAAAAGTAACGCAACAGGAAAGCTTCTAACCATCGCTTACCTTGTCAGACATTGACCACTGTGGACCGTATAATACTTTTGACAAAGTATTGCACTTAAGATGATGCACATTTAGATTTATGTCCAAGGTTTTCCCCTCAACTTAAAAGCGAAAAGAAATAGCGGTGTATAACGTATACGATGTATATATTCTGTATTGAATATGAAAACCCCTTGACATAAATTGAGCTAGTTACTTTTTAATTTTACAATTCGTATTGAATTTTATAGGGAAAAGGCGCAAAAATGTTTCTGTGGATCTTCAAATTGCCGGGGTATCATTGGGGCAGAAAAGCAGGCCCGCATGAAAGCAACGTTCTTTGATCGTGGTAAGTTCAAGATATTTGGTTTTTTTGTGACAATTATTTTACGTCAATCTTTTTTAGACAAACCCAATTCTACAGAGCCTTTTCCTTTTCCTATTTTAAACATCGTATTCCTAATTTTCACATTTAACTTTTATTTTCTGATTACAGCTCCTTTGAAAAAGAAAGAACGAAGGAAAAAGGAGGATGATGACGAAGCTGCCCTGGATGAAGGCGTGCGTATTTAATGTTGGAGAATTTTTAAAGCATTGTAAACCTATTGTTTTTCTTTAGTTTTCTTGATGTTGGTAGGATAAATTCATGATCCTCATTCATCAATTTTTGATTACATTGATAGTAAATATGAATTTGAGAAATTTAATGTTAGGCAAAAAGGAAAAAAGACAATAAGAAAAAAGTGAAATATCCCACTCGTACGACCCGATATGTGTTAGGTGTTCATTTCTGAGTATTGTTTTTTAAGCTTCAATTATAAGAGAGAAGGCTATTATAAGATACTTAAGGAGAAGTCATTTGAGCGGATGAATTTAATTTCCTCTTTGATTATGAACGTTGCATTTCCAGTAATGCAGTTTGCTTTCTTTCAAAAAGCTTTTCAAAGTCACTGGAATGCACATTACATCACAGCGATGCCATAATTTGAAATAATGTTTTATTCCATTTTATCTACCATTGTAGAAATTATTTACCTTTCACAATGTGTTTTTATTTGCTATTTTTAATGGAGTATTTTACTATGTACTTCAAACCATTATACTCTATAATTGACCGTGGAATGCAGTAAATGGTACACCACCCATTTTGTTATAGGTGTTCCCTATAACAAAATGGTGAGATACTTCTCCCNTTTGATTATGAACGTTGCATTTCCAGTAATGCAGTTTGCTTTCTTTCAAAAAGCTTTTCAAAGTCACTGGAATGCACATTACATCACAGCGATGCCATAATTTGAAATAATGTTTTATTCCATTTTATCTACCATTGTAGAAATTATTTACCTTTCACAATGTGTTTTTATTTGCTATTTTTAATGGAGTATTTTACTATGTACTTCAAACCATTATACTCTATAATTGACCGTGGAATGCAGTAAATGGTACACCACCCATTTTGTTATAGGTGTTCCCTGGGATGTACTGAAAACATATCGATAGCAGCCGTCAGGCTGGCGATAGGAGAAGTATCTCACGAAACGTAATTCAGAAAAGGCTTACGACTCATGGCATGATAAAGGTCCATAATCTAGAGGTTGAGAGGTTTCGAGTTTGAAGTTCACGATTACAATAACCCTTTATTGATTCAAAAGGTGTTGGCTTGCAGTATTTCGTTCCAATTATTTTCTTAGTGTTTGGTTTTTAATGGAGCTGTTTGGTCTGGTTGTGCCTGCGATGGTATATAGTGTGAAAAACGTCCTACAGAACCTTGAAAATTGACATTTTTGTGTATGTAACACAAAGCACACAAGGAATACTTAGGAAATTGCTTTCCTATGCTAGGATATTACGAAGATTTCGTAAGTTGTAGCCGAAAGTTAATGGTCAGGGTAAAGACGTTAATATGAAGCAAAAAATTTGAAATTTGTTGTCAGTTGATAATAGAAAAAAAGCTTGCTTCGAACATTTGTGGAAGAACCATCTCAGGAAGAAATGGATTTGGATAATCCATAAAGAAGAAATTGGGTGTTACCCAACTTAAGGGCTCTATGAAAAATAGTTGCAACAGGGAAATATACCCAGCTATTCTACCTAGTACTTTCCCATACTATAATTACGGTAGAACAAGCAATAGGAATAGAAAATACATGGTCATTTTTGGTGCTGCTGACTTCAGTTGTAATAGATCTTTCTATGAATGTAGGGTTTTTTAAGCAAAATTCGAGCTCCACCAGAACTCCTGAAGTTTTGGTCGTAACTTGTTACTTCTTAAGAAGTACCAGGCTGTTACGTTTGTACATGTATTCAGAGATGGTATCGGAATATCCTGTAGTGGTACCTGGCCTTCCGCTAGGTAAACCACATCCATACTTTTTTTGTAAAAGAGCCATGCAAATACTTCCGTGGATTTTGGGTTAAAAGTTCCTGATTCCTGACTTCTTAGACCTTTGCCTACGTTGGTTACCAAAAACCTAAGGTACGAGGCCATTATAGTTTTCATTTTTAAAGTAGACATGTAGTGTTTCAGGTTGTTGAATCTTGAAGTAAATTGGTGACCGATCCTTACCCTTTGTATCAATAGTTGGATGCGGATCTGACAGAGCTTCTTGGCGATCAAGGTGAAATTGTTGATCCGGAACAGGTCTTGGAGCTTACAAGACTAATGGTTAAAGTGGAAAGATTTCCTCAGCGACTGAAACTCTTGAAAGTTTTACAGGTATGATAACATTTCGGTTGCCTTTAATCGTTCTCCTATCCTTTACCAATTGATTGGATTCAGCTTGCTTTATATTCTTCAAAATTACGCTATTTTTATTTATCAACATAACGGCGGCTACTTATCACCAAACCTCACAATTGTAGCAGAGTGTTCAATTTAGTGAGTAAAATATTTCACAAATGAAAACCTATACTATTGATTTAGGTACATGCACATTAAAAACAAATTTCATCTCAAATCGCAAATCATATAATCCGGTGGACTGTTTTAAAATTTGTGGATATCATAGGCATATTTAAAGCGTGAGATTTTAATTTTACTTTGGATTGTGGAAAATCAGCTCAATTTAACTGATAGCATTTTAGCAACATTGAAAATTTTTATGTAGTGTATCACGGAGAACAACTGAGACAGAAACTGCAAATTACCTGGATTATTCAAAGAAAAAGGGGAAGTAATTGATAGTCAACTGCAACTCGCCGCATAAAAATAGTCAAAAATTGTTAACGATTGCTGGAAAAGGAAAAGAATATCTCAACTTTAAAGAAACCCAACCACGATAGAAGAAAGAAAGGACGGCATTTAAGGTGTTTTGAAAATTCACGATGAAATACAAAAACAGAAGAGCTTATGAAACTGATGGACGAAAGGGATTTGTAAAAATAATGACACAGTAATGTTCGAGTACGCTTTAAGTAAGTCAGTTGTGGTCCGTATACGTGCATGCAAAGCTATGACTTAGCGAGAAAGAGACAAAAGAAAGGATAACAGAGAGAGAGAGAGAGAGAGAGAGAGAGAGAGAGAGAGAGAGAGAGAGAGAGAGAGAGAGAGAGAGAGAGAGAGAGAGAGAGAGTGAGAGTGAGTGAGTGAGTGAGTGAGTGAGTGAATGACAGTGAGAGAGTGTGCGTATAACTGTATAGTGTTTATTGTCGATCTATCGGCTGATGAATATATCCATCTCTGTGTATTATATGTTCTTCTCTTAGGTAGATTCTTTAGGTTAGGGAACTGTTAATACCTTTTTGTTAGTATATCTTTTTTATATGGTCTTCTGACTTTATACTTTCTTTCTATTTCCTCGCCTATAAACGCGTCAATTTTTGAAAATTTTCCCAATTATTTTTCCCCCTCATCATCCACATGAGTGACATACCCCTACCTATTTTATGGATTACCACCTGGTTACATGGTACCACCAGCTGCTATTTGCAAATACAATAAAGCGAATTTTAAAGGCCCCTACTCTAATTCGTTGGTTTGAGGTGGAAGATGCGGATGCAATGCAGAATAGCAATAAGCACAATACTGTACTTAATCATAAAATCAGTTGTCATCAAGAAAATTTTTTTTCGGTAGGGTTGCAATGATTCGTTCGCTTTGAAGTCCTTTGTTCGATATAATGGGTTGTCACTTTTATGGAGTTGGATGGTGGACGCTACCAATGAGTCAACTGAATATAAAATCGAGGTAAGTTACTTGAGGTTTTTGCTATGATTTTTTCCTACTTATCAATTATGTCTCACAGCATGCGTATTAAATCCAGACTGAGTTAATAAACCAGTTTAATATTTGAGTTACGTGGAAGAAACGATATTGTGGTTCTGGGTATGATGGGTGAAGATGTGAAGATGAAATAATGTAAAAATAAACTGCAGTAATGGCCAATCCCACCCCCACCCCCACCCCCAATTTGTGTTATTTTGCGCATAGATGTAACGTGTAAAGCAGGTCAGAGCAATTCATTTTGCTACATGCACTTATTACCCCGAGTCGGTTAGACCATCATACTGTATTACCCAACTTCACTGGTGGAATTTTTAAGAAGACTACCTAAAGCTCCCTTTCACACGGAAACAGAAAACATTTTGTCTGTATGTTTTTGTCTTTCCGGTAAGCTTTGAGCATCTCTTCAAACTTTTCTCCATCATATTTGCTTCATCTACCAGTGATTGTGACAAATTTACCTTTTGTTTTCTGGGGTTAAAGGGGTTTTTATTACTCGCAGTATAAAATAACATACACCTCATTCTCCTTGTTTTAAGATCTCAGGTCTTTTAGCTTAAAAATATAAGCCCCGGTGGCTATATAGTACTCTCTGTTGTTGATAATTTTGGCTCTTTACAGTAAAAGCAATTTGACGGGTAAGAGAAATTTCGTGATGAATACATTTATTTTGAGAATGAACCTGTGCCACTTTTCGAGCACCAGTTTCGATGTACAGCTATTAATTTCAGTAAGATGCGTTGATATTTTGCTGTTGGTCTAACAGTAATAACTCATCGAATGCACAACAGAATAGGAATGAAAATAGGTTTTGTTGCTGTTGTAATTATATATGAAATGCCTTTTGCTTACATTTTACTTTGTTTGGTCGTAAAGCCACTTTCGGGGATTGGTGATAGGTTTTAACTTGACTTTATAAAACAAACCTGTGCTTCCCACTTAAGTACATGCTACATTAAATCAAACGGAATAACATTGCGCAGGCTTCCCAAGGAAGAAGGAATGGAGACAATTATGAATTGTGCTCATGGAGCTGAGCCCATGAGCTTTTGTTTCTATATAAGAAAGTAAAGAAATTAAAGAGTAGCAATAAGCACAGAAACTAAATACACTTGAATTTCTGCCTATGATTAAGGCTCGTCCTTTCTAAAAGCTTGACAATTGATCAGTAAGTTTTTAGTATTTGTAATATGTTAAGGTATAGAACAATGGAGTTTGTGAGATCTGTAGTATAGAAAGGTTTATTGGAAAACATGTTACAATAACGTGGAAAATTATAATATGGTGCATAACACAACAGTGCGGTTAGCCTTTATATCGAAAAGTTAACATGACTTGTCTTGTTTAATTGTTCAATTACGTTAGTTTCTTATCAAATTTTGCAGAAAGTAGTGCCCTCTGACTACATTTATATTTAGTTATTTTTGATAGTCGACATCTGTTCACGAGTGATTTAATTGGTTGTTTTTAAACAGTTTTCGTCTGTATATAATACATTTACAGATTATGAACACACTGCAACATGTGCCTATCCCAAACAAGAATCAGCTTAAGGATAGTAAGATATTGCAAATCGTACAGAAATGGGCAAAAGCAAATGGACCAGTAACGCTTGGTAAGTCTTCTCCAGATGGCGAAGAAGACGGAAGTTCTAACAGTGACGCGGAAAATGATATTAAAAATGGATCCGACAGTGGTTCTCAGAATGGTGAAAACGTAGAAGAGAGTATTTTAGAAAATGAGGAATCACCCGAAGAAACTTGTTCGAAAGATAGTGACGATACGAAAGATGATGATTTACAGAACTCGCCGGAGAAGAAAGAGTCAAGGAAGAAAAAGGATGTGGTTGCATCCTTTGCTTGTGGTTTACTAGAAAACTGGAAGTCATTAAAGGTAATAAAGCAATACGTTTTCTTTGATCTTAATTACAGTATCCGAAAGTTCGACAAAAGCCCCCAAACCCTTCATGTTTTTACATTTTTCTTTTAGTTGATTCATGATTGTGGACAATAGTGTAGCAACTGCATGTGTATGTTACACACAAATGGAGAGTGGTTCACAACGTTATCAATGTGGCATTAGCGATATTCTAAGATCAACACTTTAGGGGGATCAAAAAATTAGCAGACAAGCACCAATAACAATATAGCTAGTCATTATTTTCCCTAAATGAGACGCCAAGATTTGTTTTTTAATTGTACACCGTGATAAATGTTATGCTGCTACGACCAAGTACTCGACAAAATGTATCATCGTGTTTGTAACATACCGTATTATTACAATAGTTTTCGTTCTTGATGCTTATGGATGACAGCACGTCTTCATTCTTTCTGCCAAGGAAGGAGTTTTACTTTGTTGGACGTAATCCAAATTTTCAAAATTTAATTCAATATTTAGATTTAGTGACATATTTGTTTCCCTTTGTTTACTTTTTAGATTTAACAATGCCAAGGTGGTAGCCTTTTGTTTTGTTGATGCTGCGCACAGAGACATCCGCTTATCTGCGACCCCGTCAGACGTAATTTAACTGGGATACCGTGTCATATGAATCACATTCAGTATGTGCTTTAACAGCTAAACACGTTACTGTCCATCTGAGGACATTGCATTTTAGTTCCTCAAAGAGTTGGTGTGGGAGTTTGGCTTGAACTGACCTGTATTCTATACTTTTTCATTGAACCACCGCATTTACTACTCGTATTTCGCCTTACCACACTGTACCTTCGCCTACGACTCTTGTATTTCTTATTTCCTCGTACCGCCTTCAGCTTTTCGATGCAATATCACAGCCTTTCATTTCTCTGACCGTTCATCTGTTATACCCTTTCCACAGCTGTATACCCATACCATTACCCCGGTTTTGTTGCCGAGACTTTGGTTTTTACATTGTAATTTTATTACCTCACCTTTGGGCTTGTTTTCATGTGCCGCTTTCCTGAGGTGTTTGATTGGCTACTGCATAGCAATGAACGCTGCTCCTGGGTTTGCCTATTTTAAGGTGTGTTATTTGCTGGACATTAAAACCAATGCCACTAGATGAACATTCCAAGCCTTAAATTTTTGTATCCCATTTTTTATTAACAGGAAATATTCAAAATTCCGAAGAAGTCACAAGGAACACCGGTAGTATATTAACCTCTTTGCCGCAATTGTACTATTTTTAAACACAATGTTGGTCGCATGGGACTAATAGGCATCATTATTTCTTGAGTTACACAAAAGAACATATTTAATAATGACGAGCTGACTTCATACCCGTATTTAGTTTTGAGTTTAATCTTGGTTGTAAAGGCAGTTGAAACCTTTTGATTGCTGCACTGTACTTTATTTTGGGCTTTTGATAACTAGTATCTTAAACTTGTTACGATTACTGCTTTCCTGTCGTGGTTAAAGAATCGCCTTGTTAAGTCGCTACTCTCCCCATGGCTTTTCATAACTGGGAGTGTCTAACTTATTATTAACTACGATCTAAGTTGACAGTAGGAAGGTATTACTATCAAGACTCTTCGCTAATGGTGAAAGAGGCTTAACTATGAAAACTTCAAAACTGACTTTCATTATTTGATCCCGTGCTCATTTTGTTCAGTGAGATTATATGTAGTAGGGTCTTGAGGTTTTGTGGCTCTTGCGCCATTGGTAAGCATACGTAAAAGCGAGTTTGCTCATAGATTTTAAGTACTAAATTGCCCTGCATAGAAGGAATTGGATTCATAATGCCCTTAGCCTTGAAAAATTGAAAATACGGAATACGTCACACACCCAAACGCAGATAGTGACAATTTTCTCAGTACGTGCTAATCAGTTCAGGGTTGACATTGCTATGCCATTGGTGATGCAACAATGTAAACCGTTAAAACGTAACCACACGAGTGCTGGGGGAAAATATTGGCTATTCTGTGGGTGGTCTTAATAAAAAGGATGTAAAAAATTTTGTGGTCGTTTTGAAATATCTCTTTTAACATTTTGAAGCAGTCGAAATAGTGCATAAAAACTCAAGCGGAAGCGATACCGCTGATGCTTTTGTCGCATTCGTAATTTCAGCCAAGTATTACAGGGCAATACTTTTAGCTACTTGTACCTTTATTGTACATTATTATGCTTTACTATGTTCTTCGAGACGCTGTTGTACTATCACTTCTGAGACGGCGAAAGAGTGAGCATCAAGCGCGTTATCTGGCCGATTTTGAATTATTTAATAATGTTGCCATGCTTTATGACAGTCATGCGCAGAACCGTTGATCACAAAGTCACATAAATTTTGAACTCTGCTGTAAGAGAGTCCTTGAGAAGTTAAGCAACCAGTGCTTCGAAAACAAAGTACATGCATTTAGTTCTATTAACAATGGAAACTACATCGTACCACTAAGATTCGCATCTTTATTGCTTTATTAAATCGATACCTGGTAGTGGTTTTGTCCCTTTTCGTCTTACTGAAACTGTGAGCAAAAGGCCGGATGGAAAATTATTACGGATATTTAGATACGAAGTTTCATTGGGTAAACAAAAAAGCAACTCATCTGTATGCTAATTTGAAGAATGCGTGTGGCATTGTTTAATTGTGACGGATATGTGTAGCAGTTAATCTATGAGATATTGAAGCTGCTTGTGTGATAAAGACATGACTCTTGAAGACCCACACATTATTGGGAGGCTAGTACTTGTCAAAGCCATCACTGTCTGAAAAGAAGATTTAAAAGTATTTGGATTTTTTTATTTCATGATTTCAAGACTAAATTCAATTAGTTACGGTGATATTTGTTTTCCCCCTTCACACAGCCATTATTTCAATGTCGCTCAGAAGTTGCAGATTCGTACTTTTGTATCGGTTTGTTATTTTGCCTCTGCTTTTACGAACTTTAAGTTACTTTACTGAATCTCTAACGCTTCCCCCCCCCCCCCCTCATTTTAGGATAAGAGAAGCAAAGGAGGGAGTGACCAAGAGTCTTGCTCGTCTCCAGCAGACCAAAGGTTTGTTGTGTATATCATTGTTTATCTATTGAGACTGCGACTGTTTCATTTTCTCCTACTCTCCTTTTCTTACTAAATTTTCCTATAAAATTTTATGTAAAAGGATATGCCATACCCGCCAGAAGACGTTTAGTCTTGAAGGTACTGGATTTTATTTTGAAGTGGCTTGAATCATTTTGTCCAGTTTTTGTTACTCTGTCAGCACATCTACAAACGTCGATGATTTTGTTTTCGCGTTGACGACACTCGATAATAATGAATGTGAAGCACACTTATTATTCGTTAAAATAACTTACAATTTTTTTTTATTTACTTGAAGTACACGCGTGTACGTGCTCCCTATTTCGATAACTGTGGGTTAAACTAAAGAAAAAGAGGTCCAAAATTCATGCTTCAAGTCGGCACTAACACAATGTATTTTTGTTGACTGTTTGTCTTAGTGCCTCAATGCAGTATCATGTGCCTGGGCTTTGATCCTTTCACTATTCAGTTGTTCTCTGACCCAATCTACAACGCCTCATCGCTGCATGAATTTAATCATTTAGTTAAATACTAATTTGAATATTTACACGTCATTCATCTTTGATAATTTATTCATTATTTTTCATAGTAACTGAGTTATGGTCTCTTTACTTTACAGAGGTGGGAAAAAGAAGACCGATGATAAAGTAGAGGAGAGGTCACCTAAAACATACTCGCCCACAGTGTCTCGTGCAGACCCTTCAGTTTCATTGTTTTCCGAACCGACTTCGACTGGTGCTGGTGGATCCTCTCCTGTCCTTCCATTTCTGTCACCAATCAGAGGTGCACAATCTAAGGCCTTGGCAACAAACCAGGTAAAAGGCAATACAGAGCAGGAAAAGGGGCGTTCTGACGAGGGCATGGCTGAAAGCACCACTAACAACTTTCGCGAAAACCGCGAGAATCAGAGCACCACACCAGAAGGAGAAGGTGCTGATTTAGGAGAGCTTTGGGACGATCTCTTTGGAAGAAGAGATTCAAACAGCGGTGAAGGTGGTAATGCCGACCTCTGTATTGATGACGTTGAGCTAGATCAGGACTATGCGGAAACAAGTTATAGAAGGCGCTGGTCTAGATGGGGTGGAGACAAAGACAATAGAAGACCCCCTCGTTTCGGAAGTGGTAAAACGTTTAGAAAGAAAAGGCGGAGAGGAAGCTACGCATGGGAACAGGAACGTCACCAATATGCTGGAACGGGAGGGAGGTATATGAATAGAGAACATGATAAATCTGCAGAAAGCGAAGAAACATATGAAAATACTAGGTTTTGCAGTGATTACATTAATCGTGAGACGGACTATAGTGGGGCACTAAATAGTAATTTTGAATCAGAACACGACTACCGGCCACCATATCGCAAACGACCTGGCAGTGACTTTGGTATTAGGCCATCTGTTTCTCTGGACAAATATCGCCCTCCGTTTCAGAAGAGAGTATACCCGGATAATCCATCACAGGTGCCTAACCCTAGAATAACATCACTGCAGCCAAACAGACTTCCAAGGCATACGAGTCTGAATGACGTGTCTGGTCAGCAAACTCGGCCACAAGTGACGATGAGTAATCAAGTTAGCGATGTACATCTAATTGACGCTATCGGCCAGGCTCGCAGTGGGTGGCCTGGTATGCCCAGTGGAGTTACAGCAAATGCAGGATCCTCACTTCCTCCCCCACCAATGCCACCACCGTTTCAGTCACAACAGCCACCGCCATCACAGCAAACTTTTTCCCAAGTAAGAAAATTCTTTTGTTTTTAACCTCTCATGTGAGATAATACCTTTGAATATTGTCCCTGGTTTTTCGATCATATTATGCTAACAAGGTGTATCGTGTAGTGGATCTTGATCGAGTAAAGATGAAATTGTACGAAATAGGAGACGTTTTTTCAATAACTTAAGTTATATATACCACAAACAGCGTATCCGACATTGGATTTTGTTTTCCTGCTGCGTGTTAAACACCAGGCCTCAAAATTTCACCCGGCAACTGTAAACTCTGTCTTAATTTATTACCCCTGACTTTCAGGTTTCTCTGTAAAACAAATTTATGCAAGGAAATTCTTCGATTGTTACAGATTTCCTTCGGGTTTCATTATCTTTATTAAAAGGTTTACGTCAAGATACGTTTTTATAAGTCGCTATTATTTATAAAAATCGTTTCCAGACTCATTGACTATTGAGTTTATTGATTTCACACAATCAATAGTTTTTATTACTGCTTTGTCCCAATTTCGCATGCATAGCAGGGCCAGTTTAGAAAATAGAATTGGACCCAGTTGTTAATGAATAAAAATCTCTTGTTATTTGCAGTTTTAAGTTTTTGAACTGAGAATACCGGGTTGAGAAGTGTAAATCAGTATTACTGGGGTTGTGTATGGTAGATAGCCAGGCATTTATTAGTTTCTAGGGCTTCCCCATATGCTGAATAGAAAAACCCTTAAATATGCGCTGCCTAATTAGAAACTGCAAGTTTTATTTTCAGAATTAGTTCTCAGTGTAGCTTTAAACCCCATCCAAATAGGCGCTTCGGAAAGATAAACACCTGAACATTCATTCATTTTTTTTGCATTCCTTTTTCACTGTAATATGTAAATATTATTGAAGTTTGAATTATTTTGATACTTTGAAAGTAATAGATAGAACCTGCTCCATTTTTATGCGTGTCGATGTTCAGAATTTGACGACACCTATTTTGCGCAGTTGCTTCACTTTTCCGGGTTCAGTTTTAATGTTAATATTTTTATGAAAAACCATTATTTTTATGAAAAACCATCCACAAAAAATCTTGCAGCGTTTTAGATACTGATTGCAACAAACATTAGTTGTAGGAATCTAGGAGAGTTTTCTTAGTACCCCGATGGTTTTAACTCATCTGTTAAAGATGATAGATGATTCAAGTATTTCGTATGCTCCATTTCAATCCCGTCTGTCTGCTAACATTTCTCTAATCCACACTTTATTGTATTACATGGTGTTTAGTTGGTGTTTGTTCTGATAGCCTTATATATTAACTTTTAATTTATTTTAGCTCCCGTCTTCTGTTGGACCTAACACGCCTCGTGCACCACTTCTTCAGCATCCAGTTCCACCACCCCCACAAATTCCACCACCAACAAACCCCCCATTAAATAACTTTGGAAGGTTTGGCGTTACCGCTCCAGTCACACCATCTGTGTCGACACCACCAATTGTTCCACTACCACCAAGTAGTAGACCCGTATTGCAAGATTGCCCAACTCAGGCACCCCCACCGAGGCCTCCCTCGTTTCCAGTTCAGCCTTCTCTCCGTTTTCTGAATTCCTTAACTAGAACACAACAAATACCACCGATAAGTATAGCTCAAGTGCCAAACGCTTCCGGATTACCATTACCTGTTCCGCCACCTACTCTGCTTCCCACCCGACTTCCAGTACCTACACCGTTAACACTCGCTCAATTGCCCACAACATTATCATTGCAACAACCACCAAGCGAGTCTCTGATCAGCCCAGCTGCATCCCTTTCTCAGAGTCGTATCATTGCACCCCCAGTGGATACTGGAAAGCAGTTACAAGCACTAATGCAAATTAAACCAATCGTTCCTGCATCATTAGAGCTCGCAAAACCTCAGCTAGCATCGCCACCACTTGTCCAAGGTAGAAGCAGCGTTCCAGTCAGTACACAAAGTGTTTCGCCAATAAATTATTCACAGGCAGAATCAAGCCCAGTCAGTTCAAAGCCTATTCCTCCTTTACCGCAGAACTGGAAAACTGCAACCGACCCAGAGGGTAAAATCTACTATTATCACACAATTACAAGGTAATTTTTACTGTTCTTTATTTTTTAGGCCATGACAATAATAAGGAAAACTTGCTGCTGACAAACAAAGCGTTCTTTTTCAGTTTATGGCAAAAATAAACAAAGAAACCATTTAAAGGGGTTATATTTGTATCCAGTAATTAAGTGTTTTCAACATTCCAATTCAATACTGAATTCATAAATTTGATCAATTTAAATCTTGAAATATGCTTCCTTGCACGGTAGCTCTTGTAGCAAGTCAGTAGAGTCGTGATATCCACAAGACGAAACTCAAAACTCGTGAAACAAAGTAATCCTGGGTGTAGCAAACTTTCTTAACTTAGTTAGTAAACGTCAAAGTACTGAGCGAATTCTGCCACTTGACGAAACTACTACTGCTTTAACCCTGGATGGTAATGACCTGGACTGAATACAGTTGTACACTTGTCAATAGTACGCAGATGCTCATTGTAAGTAACAGGATTTAAACACAATGCTTACATAAGACTAGATACAGTTAAGGTTCGTTTACAACTTCCAACTTATCGATGATGCTCTTGCTCAAAATTGTAAATTTTTAAAAGCAAAATAAAAACAGTGACTAAGTGAGCTTAGCATGCGAGTAGTTTACAGTTCGAACTTCAGGTGCGCCCCTGGAAGTACTGCGATCATTTTGTTTCATCGTGGAAGACAACTTTGTTTCTACATTTGTTCCGAAATGAAATTCGTCGTGTCGTGCGAAAACACGTTAGTTGGATATGTTATTCATTATGGATGATATCCACCCGAAGGTTGGTGCCCTACAAAGGCAAATACCTAAGAGTGTATTATAAAAGAAAAGCTCGACCGGTGTAGCATATGGTCTTTAAGTTCCCTTTTACAGTAAATTTTGTCTTGTTTAAAGGATTAGTCCCAAAGATGTTTGTTCGTGTTTCTTACCGACATACTAAGTCCGGTATTGATAAAAATTTTCAGGCAAACAGAGGAAACTCGTAACAAGGTTATGTTTTTTATGTTGTTAGGTCTACTTGTGAGAGGTGCGCCATAAAAATATACATTGATATACCTTAAAGAACTTTGCGTACCTTGATGCATTTGGTGTGTTCATATCACATGTGCCCGTGTTTTACGGTATCATTCATAAGTGCAAGTTGTTTGTATATATACTCACGTGGGTTAATGTACAGTGTATATTTTGTTATGTGTATTTGTACCTATGGTTAAACATATTACCATGGTGCATTCAAATGGGAACCCTGACCGTATGTGGAAACTCAGCACTTGCTATTACTTAAGCCAGGCCGCAGTACTATGATAACTGCTGTTTTGCAATTCGAAGTCGGATATTACGGTGAGTAAATGTGTTATCCAACAACATTTTTTTAAATGATTCCATATTTTAAAATTGATATTATCCTTATAGCACATCTGGGTCTTAAATTGTAATTTACTTCTTGGCGCATGTAATTTACTTGTTGCTACTTTTTTCAGGCAAACGCAATGGGACCCTCCGGTTATTAATGACGACCGTATAAATAGTATGGATACAGATAAGGTAAGCAAACTGTAAATTAACAAATAACCTTTAATTAGGAGAATATGGCAGTGACCCTTCCCAGCCCATTTTTTTTTAATTGCGTACGTGCTTTACGTTGGTCATTTAATATAATCAATTAAAAAAGTAAATGATCGCTACTCGACCAGGTGTCTTACGATTCATATATAGATTAATGGGTGATCACACCATCAGGTGTTGATTACAAGAATAAGGATTTTTTTTCATTGTTCATTTAATTAAGACCATGTAAGTCGAAACGCTTTTTATAATTTGGTTATGCAATGATTCGAAGAACCTCAGTGAGGTAGTTTTTTATCACGTGGGGATTTTTGTTATTTATGGTCATGGTTTCGATACCATTTCTTTATGTAATTAAAAGTACAGTAAAGTCCGGGTTATAAGCCCACCGGAGTATGGATGTACTAACCGCCTGCGGCTTCCATTAACTTAAAAGTGTAAAGGCGAATACTCTATTGTATTTGTACAGAACTTTGTAAATGTTGATTGGAAGAAAATTGTCCGGCTTATTGGTTCGAAATATTTAACAAATTTTAGTTTGCTCTGACTAGGTGCAGTCAGTGTAATGACACTTTAACATTAAATGGGTTTATCATAGTGTGTTTAACATTTTACGCTTTTTAAAAAGTACCTGCTTTCATAGTTACGGGCGTCAAGCAGCTTGGTATTGGGCTCCTAGAGAAGTCAAAAAGTTTTATTTTGTAGGGTATCAGTGTCCAGTATCCAGGAGGCACTTGTAAACATGAAACTTCTTTTCCTCTTAAACACAAAAGTGGGTTTTATGGATTTAAACAATAACAGACGTAAAGTTTTAACTTTTTATTGGATGTTATTATTTGTCACTTGCTTATAGGATTATAGTGTAATGAGTGGTCCACGAACACCGTCGTTATCACCACCTCATTCTCCAATAACTCCGTCAGACCGCGCAGGAAGTATCATGGCAGCCGCAGATACGACCGTAAACCGACACAAGAGTTCATCAACTCATCACTCCCACAGGTCGACGGATCATTTATCGCCAAGGTCGCAAAAAGTTCGCGATGCGTTCAAAACAAAGGTAATATCTAGCTTTCCTTTAAAATTTGGTTAATTACATTTACTGCAAGGGTAATAATGATGTGAAACATTGATTGACCTCGTCTATTCAATGTCGGTAGACAGTACCCAGTACACATATTAAATGTATGACGTTCTTCTGCAGCCTTGGGTTCATTGAGTTCCTGTTGAGGGTAGTTCCTAAAATCACGTGGGACTGAAGCAGCATCCTATTGTAATATAAGGTCACAGTGAAATAGGATGTGGTGCTTTTAAGGATTTCTTGCAACTAATGAAAAACTATAGGCAGTAGTTTTATACAAGTGTTCTGTCTGTTGCGCTAGAAGCAGTATGCATCTTGTCGTGTAAATCATACATCATGGAATCTCATTTTTTTCTAAATATACAGTGTTGAGATAACTATTGAAAGGATGCACCCTCTTAATGCTGATCGTTAGAGCCTGAAAAGGCTTCAAGTAGCGGATTCCATTAACAATTTGACAGTTTGGGTATTGAGGTCATCTGAGGTCAAAAGTTTTTTTGTTGCAACTGCAAGGCGTTGATATTCTGTAATGTATTTCAGACACATTCTCCTTCAAGTGATTTGGATTGTGAAATATTGTCATCTGCATGAGAGTGATTAGGATTGTGACGGTAACTGTATAGATATATACAATACCAATCTAATTCCTGTCTCGTACCCACATGACATGAAATACATTGTTGCCATTTAAGTTAGGTTTTTACTGAATAGTTCCGCTCCCATGTTTATTAAATCTAATATATAGAATTTTTACACCCATATATATTGTTTATCTTCCCTTATCCAATAATGAGCACGATTGTCAACCCTCCAAATTACTCTTGTTTGCCTTAGTTAATATTTTACTCTTTTTTCTTGTATTTTAAGTTGTCAGCTGTAGTTGTGAATTGCCTTAATCCATATCAAAAGGTCGACTGCAAACAAGGAAAAATAACAAGAACAGAAGATTTTAAATTCCTAGCTAGAAAGGTAAATAAGCTTTTTGAAATTAAAGCAGTGGATCCAACAGTGAAATATTTTCTGGAGATCCCGGTTCTCATGGCTATTGCAACTTGTGGAAAATAGTGTTATTAATTGTTACGTATTATCATTTAAATGTATAACCAATTCACCCTGCGTTTGGAAGGATCTTCAAGAGTTTATTGTATGGTAGCAACAGCCTTTACCACACCATTATTGTTGACATGTGTTCTAATGGTGTATGTTGATAAGTTTTAATGGCAGAGTCTCTTTTATCACTGGCGGATTGAGAGTTTTGTAGGGTTTTTTTTCTTTTTAAATATAGACTTTTAAGTTCCTTGTATATACATAATACTCTTGTAGCTATAAATAGCCAATTATTTTACTCCATGTCACTCGTTTAGGGGGTGGGGGGTGTCTGCACGCTTTTTCATGTAAAGAGGAAAACAAGCCCAAATAAAAAAATCCATAAATGATAGTGGATTTTATTTAATACGTCAGGCTTTTATCATGTCCTTTTCAGACAAAACTGTTAGGCTCAAAGCTGCCAACTATAACATTGGTTTTTTTCTTTCTTATATTTTGAATATAAATAATACTCGTTACTTGGAAACTCACAATGATAATTGTGCCATTTCATGTTGATATGGTCTTAATGGTAAATATATTAAGCTTTATTTAATACGTGAGAGGTGAAAAAAGGAGAAGGGAGATTTTGAGAGGAGTTTATTTTCATGTAACTTAAAATGAACCTTTGTTAAGAATGCTTATAACAACAGTCCTAGACAAAGGAGCTTTATTACGTCAGACGTCTTAAGCTATTTTCCACTCTAGCCTTTTGGAAATACTTATACCATCATCAGGCTACTAGACAGCTGCCATTTCCACAGTGCAGACCTTTATGGTGACAGGAATCGACTTGATTTGAGGAAGTGGCGGTATACCTATCTTATTTTTGTTGTGCTTCTTTTTGACAAAATATATCAGATATTCGGACACTGCTGACCACAAAATTACACATTTGACTGAAAAATAAAAGGATGACAGAAAAAGAAATCAATACAACAACGACAAAAATGAAGAAAGAAATCCAATGCCTACACCACAGCAATCACGTCAACAGTGTATCTTACACTCTTCCAGAAATATAGCCCAATTCGATTCCTGTCGCCAAAACGGTACGCACTGTGAAAATATAAATTGGCTGTACCCACTGTGGGGAGATAAAATAGACTGTACAAAGTCATTTGTAGCAGCCATATGGTTGGAGAAGTGTAACTTGAAACGTGGCAGAAAACAAAGCGTACGGACTAATGACATGATGGAGCTTCGATATCGAAGGCTTCTACTGAGTCTACAAAGTCAAGAATTTCCAACAGCCCCAGTGTTAAGTTTGTGGATGTGAACATTAACATGCATGTCCTGATGACTTTTTGGCAAGGAAACGGTCATAAAATAGAGTTGTGAAAGTTATTTCTTGACATCAAAAGTGTATATATAATAAAAGAAAAAATTCTTTATAAGTGATTTTTAATATCATTTCGGTTAACCACGATTAACAAGTGGCTTTTCCTTTCATACACACTATTCATAATGTGCTATTTATTTGTGTCCGTAAGTCTGAACCAACCACTATCTAGGCATATATCTCATAGGAATGTAATTCACAGCCAGCCATAATTTATTATTGTTCAGATTTATTAAATTTTTGCAAGATAACTCGTAGATGGCAGGAGGCTTGGCTTTTATATATGAATGGCTTTAGATGCAATGGAGCGTAGCTTTCGAATTGTAAATTCCTTTAAAAGTATGAAGAACTAAGCACTTAGTGAAAATAAGTAAAAAAGCCAGGCTACCACTGTCACTAAGAAATTGAAGATGGCTAGGGGTTGTCTGTATATGAAAAAGGCCACAGCCAAAGAAAGAGAAACTGGAAAAGAAAGATTCAAAAACACAAGTTTGGAAAGAAAATGTTGACTGCCCGATAAACTCTCAGATGTCAATATGAGAAAAAGCCAGGACAAATCGAATTGCTAACGAGCTCAAAGGCTGATCCTTGATATGCATTGGACATTATAACCTCATTGTTCAAGAACTCATAACCTTAAAAAAAGCTTTGTTGTGGTTGTTGTTCCTGTTGAACTGCAGAGAAGTATTCCTCAAAAATAGAGACAAAGCTAGTAAAGAGTACAGGAATTAAGAACAATGATGACCAATCGAAACGATTTCATTAGCTGGTTTGCTGCACGGTAGCTATTCAGGTCAGATGACCTGAAAAAATAAATAAATATATATATATATGTATATCGGTTAAGAAGAGCCGTGGCTTAATGGTTAGTGCAACTGCATAGTAACCAGGAGTTCCGGGTTCGACTCCCCGAGCTGTCGAGGAGATTTCGGAACTTTACAAAGAAAAAAAGCCATTGGTTGGCGTCAGGAAAAGCATCCGTCCAAGAAATTCTTCACTGCCAAATCAAAGTCCCTCTGAAGGGCACCGTCTGAGCCCCAATTGCTGGGGGGAAATGACGTTCAAAAGTATATATATATATACATCGGTTAAAGACATAGAAGGCCTCTGACGTTTGATTCTTGATTTTCAGCCTTAAAGTACATTATCAGTTATCAATTATCATGCCCACTTTATTATTATCATTTAAAGACTTTACGCTTTTCGAACTTTAAGAGTATCTTGGTGAGGTGTTGGTACTTAATGAAATAAAGCTGATATAAATGAATTACTATTAGTATGGTATGCCTGGGTTTCCAGTTTATTCTTTAGACCAAAAGCTGGAGAGCTTTTACTTTTAAGCTTTAGAGTAAAAGCAACCGTCGGTGGCTTTGATCAGACATTAAAAAAATGTTAAATCTATTTGGGTTTTGGTATTAGTGACAATGATGAGTAACAAGGGTTTGGATTAAAATTAACTCTAGAGACATAATCTTACAATTAAAGACAACAAACCAAATAATTTAATGAGTTTTAATGCATTTTAGGTGACAATAGGACACAGTTAGGCAATAGATAGATAAAACAAGGGCAACGTCATTCCTGTTACTGGTATTGTAGTGGGATTGAGGGTAGGAACAGTTATTTTAAAAGCACATGGAATAGCCACGGTAAAAAGTTCTTACCATTTTATCCAATATGTTTGGTTGTTTTCTTTTGTAGTTGACTCATGGACTAATGGTTAAGGAGATGGCCAGAGTTAAAATAGAAGGAAACTTGGAGTGTAATGATTCGGTGAAAATTAAAGTGAAAGAATACATTAGAAACTACATGAAAAAATTTGGAGATGTATATGTGAGATCATAGCGTACGCTGTATTAGTCTTCCTTTTAAAATTTTCACTGTTTATACCATATATAGTAAGCAGTCTACCCATAATGCGACGTTAAGGATAAACTTCAATTGGAAGTTAAAATACGTGGAGTTTTCTTACTAATCATTAAATACCTGCTTTCCAGTTATGCAGCAAGTATTTCATTTGTATTTTAAACAGAAACAGAAAACTTTTAAACAGAATATAAATGAAAGCCAGCACAACCAGCAACCAGTTAAATATTAGACAATTGCAGAATATTTGCTCCAAAGCTCAACTTTCAGTCATACTGCAAATTGTATGCATATATATATATATATTCAAGCACATGACACGGCCTGTAGAATTTAGAAATCCAGTCAGTGGAATTGCCCCTAAAATCAATTACCTAAGATCCTCCTTAAAACTGCCCTTGAGTAATCTCATATCGTTTGGATTGCGCACTATTTTGATAATTTGTATTGTAATTTCGATTCTCATTGGATGTTGACCTTCAAGCAGAAAAGGTATATGTTCACAATTGATCCACTCAGATCGAATTAAATGAATTCGCTTGATGCCAGAAAAACGTTTTATGGGTTTTACTTACCCAGAACATGTCCCCAGTCCATTTTGATTGCAAACATCCACATACCTTTTATTCATGATCACGACATTACGATGTCATTAGTCACTTAGCATAATTTACAACAACTTCAGACAAAATTTGTATTAGGACCCAAGGGAAGGTAACAGTGTCACGTTCTAAAAATTTATTGACCATGTAGCACAATAATCATGGGTAGGTTTGCCCGTTTCACTGCTTTCTGCTGGAAGACCAAGGACATAGATACAATGTTATTTCTAGTAAATATCCAGTTTTCAACAATGTGTATAAAGGGGTTTTTATACTTTGGATATCCTACTATCCTAAAGCACTAAACAAAATAGTACTTGTTAGAATTTTTAAGCCATTTTTGCCCACAGTTTATCCGCCTTTTTAGCCTGTTGTAGTATTCTGCACACTTGCTCCAAAACTGAATGATATAGATTCCTATTTTCGTGATTTAATACCCTAATTTTTGGAAGATAATGAATTTGATATGTACAAAGAACTCACGACGAGTAGCTTAGAACAAGACAGAAAATGATGAAATTTTTTGACAATTTGAAATTTAAAAAATACTTTTTTAAAAGAATACCCTGCAAGATTAACTTCCAAAAGAATCGACGTTGCATGCTTTTGTTTTTTTCATTGCTATTTACATTTTTCCAGGCAGAGAAAACTTCATAGGAAATGCCCTTGATACTTCTTTCCACTTGCTACGAAAGTAGTATTTTGAGTTTGTAACTATTTTAGCTAGGGGTCTTAACTTTTATTACTTTTTCGTTATCGACATTTTTAAGGTGGAAGTCCAATAAGATATTTGGAGTGGAGTATATTTGAATTAAGGGTTTATCAAAGGCGGTGCTGTCATTTTTCTACCGTGTACACTAAATACAGCGTATACACTATTTGTGTTTTGCAGGGAATGCAGAAAGATCTTAGTTTTATAAAAAGAAATACTCTTTCCAACTTTTAGTTCTTTTCATAAAATGATTTTTAATAAATGATTAATGCGATCTAGATGGATCTGGTAAGAAATATGTTATCATTAAATATCATTTCTTACTTCTGTCAGAATTAAGTAAGCTTCCTGAGTGCCTTTTAATGAAGACTTGTAGTACTTTGCAGATTAACTTTGTCAAATTTTCGGGTGTAAATCCAGCTAACGAGAAGAAAACTTAAATGGAAACAAAGAACAAAATAACTGAGCTTTGTTACACGAATGAGCAAAAGGAATAAACTTTCACAGTTGCCAAAGGAGTTGAAAATCCAGTATTGGTCTTTGGAAAGCCATGAAATTTTCGTTTTCTGCAAAGGAACGGGGCCTAGGTGGGTACTTGACTTAAATTCAGTTACGACATGAGAGAATCGCCCCAAAGTGATGCAGACAAGATCAAACCGTAGCCCGTGTCACTGTTAGAAAATTTGTTAATTTTAAGTGAATTGGGTTTTTTTCCGAATAGGATATACACTGATTTTGATCTATTTTTTACAATTTATACAAATTCTTTTACTCTTTCGTCAGTCCCGTGTAAACTGGGAGTCATTTTTACAGCCACAATATAAATTCCAAGTAGATTTAAGTCCATATTAACAACAGTTATTTTCCCTTTATAAGTTTGCTTTTAGTCAGGCGTTTCTCTGTCATGTGAAAACTAGTCGGGCGCAATCTTTTGGCACTCTCCACAAAAGACAAAGGAATAAGAAACAATATTAGTTATATGTGAGGTCAAAGAAAAAGAGAATTTTTTAAGCATTTTTTACTCTTTTGGCCAGCAACACAAGACCAAGCTGAAAGGAATTGTTTTTGCATCTGATACAGCTCCAATTTCCTTGGCATTGATGTAATTACCAGACCCTACTCCTTTAAAGAAGAAGAAGAATAATTTTCCTGATTGAATTACACCGAGTTATCCTTCCCTTCACGTTACCCAGCTTCATCAGAATGATAGTAATGGTGCACTTCGTTATCACCACTCAATACTTCGAGGGATTCTATATTCAAAGCTTACTTTTCGTGGTTCTGCACCATATGATGATCTGCTCTTAGGTTAGGATCCTGTACCCCACATTCAAAGGAAACTTCCTTTTTACGGTTGTCAAATGGGGGCAGGGGTAACTCCATAGTCGTGCATGGTCTGTAATTTTTTTTTGTTAACGAAACTCTCCTTGGGTTGCCCGTTTCATTGAAGCAGTGCTATCTTCATCTAACAGTTACAACCATTTTAATTTTTGAACTGCAATGTCAAACTCTTGTTTCAGAAGTCTTTTAATTTTTTGCATATAACGGTTGGTTATTGTTCCCAGCTCATTTTCAGAGTTTTCGTGGAGATAAATGCAGGCTCAGCCGTTTGTTTTAACGAAAATTTCACCTTCCGACCATAATTTGCATCCATTCGTTTCCACGCATCTAATGCTTTTTTTCTGTTGGACGGTAATGTACAATTTTCCTTAGTTCTTTTATCCTGTCCTGAAAGGTAGTACAAGTCTGCCATGCGAAACAAGGATTAGTGTTGTTGCCCTACTCCAAGAAAATTCTTGTGCCTGCCTGGTCACATTGATGCCAATATACTTCTACAGCATCTTTTAAGACTTTTCCTACTCTGCAAATCTGCACTTCCTTATCTCACTTGGCAAAATAGCGACTGGACTCTTTGGGTTGACAGGATTAAAACATACTTGTAAAGTAAATTGAGGCTTTTCTTTTAGACGTATGGTTGGCAAACTCGCACCTTGTGTTTACATTTCTTACCTAGGATTCATATTCTTCATAAAATTTCTTTCGGACGATGGGAAAAGGCACTAATGTTGAAAAACGTTGAGGCGTTGGCGTAAGGTATATTGGCCCTGTTTCGCATCGTTGGACAGAAAATTAAGACCATTTACTTTAACCCACATTTCCTTAATACCATTTTGTAACTGCCGAACGCTCTGTTTTGTTTATATTATCTATCATATTTTATATATATAAACATGTGTTATAAAAACATGTGTCAGTTTCAGGTTTCTGAGATTCCGCAAAGCATAATGACTGTTGACCCTTGCTTAGAAACTTAAAAGATTGTGATCCTGCCATCGATGCTTTTTTTTCAATGCCTCTTCCATTTTGAATTTAGTTATAATTGCTACTGTTAAATGCTGCATCTAGACTCATTCCAGTATCATGATCATGGTGACGTTGTTCCAATGCAAATTATAGCTCAGTGATTTTCACTACACTTTTTAATTCTTGGTCATATTTACTTCTTAACGTTCTCGCTTTTCTGTTGCAAAACCCGACCTTTAGTCAGGCTCTCAATCGTTTTATTTTCTCACCAATTTTATGGACATCAAGGTACAACGTTTACAAAATTTCATCCTGAAAAATTTGAATTGAATATAAGATGTGGAATCAAAAATGATTTTTCGGTACTTGGCTAAGAGGTATAATAATTTTTTATTTTGAAAGCTATTCACATTTTATTGTAGTTTAACTGCGCTAGCACATAAAATTGCATTTCATTGAATGATACATCTTACGGAATCTTGCTAGCTTAAACGCTTTTTCCCTAAAAAATTTTTATATAATGTTGGGTACCTCGTAAAGAAAAATGTTTTGGCCATTTCCAGGTGCCTAAAAATCAACATCGTGGAGAATTTTCCAGAATATGGTCGGGATGGAATTGGCGGGATTTTGACAGTTTTTACCTGGTTTCTCAATTTCATGCTTGTTTTTAACTTGCTGGAATTTTTGGAGTATATAGCTTTTACTACATTTGTTCCTTTGTTACAAGTAGAGTGATATCAAGTATCGAAAACGACCAACATCAACTTGTCAGTCCTTTTTGTCCGTGTGTAATGACGTCTACCACCTGGATACATATTTATTTTATAAAATTCTTTTTGCTGAGATTTTATAGTATGTCCAGGATATTGCATAAAGCTGTACATGTAGAATAATGTATGTGGGATCGCTATATGGGATCGCTAAGCATCATGAGCAAAACATCACATTTTTGCTAAATTCTTGGCTTTCAGCTTCAGGGCCTCCACCAGAAAGTTCCAAGTACCTGAAATCTTCTTACCATACTGTAGTTTTGTTTTTCCAATACTTAATATTTTAGTGAGGAGCAAACAAAACAGAATTTGAATCATTTGAGAGCGCCTTTTTATATCCGACCCCAAACATGAACTGTTTGTTAGATCCTGGTGGGTTTTTGTTCTTTTACAGTGTGTGCATGTGATCTCTGTCGTCTTTTAAAAAGTACTTCTCGGTTCTGCCAGCTAAATTCTCCCGCGCGTAGTTATCATGTTGCAGCCAAAGCTCCAGGAGTTCGAGAAATAATGTTTGAGAGAAATTGTGCTTTATTTTTTGACTTTTTACGCATTTTCATTTTGTACTGAAAAAAGAGCATCCTTCACTTTGTGTTTGTATTGAATTCAAGGTATTTTTATTTAAAAATCCTACAGATTGACTAAGTTGTATGACGTTAGCAAGATTCGTTTAATGTACTGTCATTTAACAGACACAAAATTTGTTTACCACGGTGCTTCTTCATAAGCTTGTAATCCGTACGTGTAATGCCTTCAGGATAATTTCACAGTTGCGACCACAGGTTTTGCCCAATCTAGGAATTACCAATAGGCTATCTTGTACTGTACTAAAGGATTTTTTTTGCTGCGATTGATAATTTAGTGAATACACGAGTGGCTACCGGTTTTGGGATCAGCCTTGTGTTTTTTTAATAGCTGTTGTGAGGTTTTTTTGTTTCCATTTTCCCGTCATCTTCAAATTTTAATTTTTGACTGCGATACGACTTAGCAAAAGTAATTACGTCAGGCAGGTATATATATATATACACACGTTTACCTTTTTGCATTTCTGATGGCCAACACTAATCCTCGTCAAGCACATCAAATCAGAATGAAGAGAGAGAAAAAAATATCTTAACTTAATATAATAACTTTGCAGAGCTTTTGTGATTCCCACATCAGTAATTAAACGAGAGTAACTTGTAAGCTTTTTTGTAAGTAAGCAATTTGCTCTTTATAATCATAATTCGTTGTAATCATTATGTAAATAAATGGACATTAGTGTTTTGTCGTTGGGGTGGAACTGGGGGTTGAAACAGGAGAAACTCGAGCCAGAAAGAAAATGAAACAAACAACGGGCACATTGTTAAGAAACGTGGATGTTTAAATTTCATTGGTGATAATAAAATCTCGAGGTTGAAAAATCATACTTTTTGGCCATTTTCAAAAATACATTCAATTGTCGCACATTTGTTGTACTTAAGTTTAGTGATGTTTAATGCAAAGTGTGTAGCCTGGTAAGCCCACAATTGACTAAAATTTGTTTTGTTTATTATTCAACTATTTTGGGGCGTGTTTCAAACATTTAAAAAACCTTGCATGGTCGTGTAATATTAATTTTCTTAGGTTTTGTTTTTATCACCAAACAAGCGGGTTATTTAATCTTATTTCTAAATGGCAAACAGAAAATTTCGTGTAATTAAATTCGTAGTGTTGTTCGGTGACCCGGTCGATGTTACAACCGATTGAAATTTGCTGTTTCGTGACTGTACCGATTGTGTTCAGTTGTTTTATTGAAAAGAATAATTTTGGTAGCTTCTTGAAAATTAGTAATATTTTCAAATTTAAGGTTGGCTGGGAGAACAAACGCTTGCTAATTTCACACGGAAAATGCATGTTGATCTTTTGTGCCTCTTACGAAAAGGAGAAAATAATGTCCGATATGAGTAATTATATCAGCTTATGTTGTTATTGTTAGCAGGCACGTTATATTCTCACTCGAAATACCCACGCTACGCATTAACGTCGTGCAAATCACATGTTTTGAGCGACATGGGTAGATTGCTGCACTCATTATTTTTAACCTTCCTTAACCATTTATTTAGGGACCCCTCCAAATGCAATATGTACCTTGCGTATGTGCCCTGTCGGGAGACTCGGTACATCGTAAGATGATTCCTTTTATTGTACACAGGAAAACCGCATCTGTTGATATTGTAATGTATATAGTTATTAAAGTATCGCTTGCCATTACGAATAGATTTTATTCCGTTACATTTCTGTTAACAAAATGTTGTTGATTGGTATATTTCCTCACATTGCACTTGTGTTCATTTATATCGCTGCGAGTGGGCCTACACCAACACTCCAAAGCGAAAAAGGAGCTAGCGAAGTAATTGGACATGACACAAATTCAAGGATCGTTTTTTTCGGTACAAAACAGTAAGGGGACAACAATCAAAACAACAATGCAAAACACCACCATGATAACGATTCAACTTTGTGTCAGCGGCAACCCGTTCGTAACACCCGTTAACACCTGCTCAGTTACGGATCGAATACTACACTTCCTGCGGTACATTAATTAAAACCAAATTGAATTTTACTAGCTCTCAATGGCACAAATCACACAACTCACCACACCCCTGCGTAACCGTCGTTATTACTCCACAGTTAATTAGAAATGTGACCACCACAGGATTACCATGACATGGGCATAACATGAATTCGGTTTGCTGCTAAATTCTGCGTGAATGGTGTAAAGACTAAATATGAAAAGAAACGGACTGGACGGAAAGTTTTCTTCGTCTATTAAGTGCAAGACGTAAGCTTCCCGTTGCTGCTTGCCTGCCAGCAAACGTTCTCGACGCAGTCATCTAAGTAGCACAATTTTCAGTGCAGCAAAGACTTGAAAGCTGTTGATTTGCGTTGGTAACCGCAACCACTAAAGACATTCGTTAATGCTAAAAATACGAGGATTTATCAGCTCAAAGCACAAAGAATGCGTAAAGGCGAGAAAGTGTGTGGGCAAAAAGGAAGTCAAAACAACAAATCCTAATTATTAAAGAGCCCCTTACACTCCAAACGTGGTAAACACAGGAAACGTACTTATTAAATAAACATAGCAAACCGGCAGGTAACGCCTTTTTTCCAACGTGTTTATTAAACCTTAAATCGGACACTGCTAACATGTCCGCAGAGCAAGTCAAAGCAATAAGCGATACGTTGTCGAGCAGTAAAATTTTATTACACCACACACTATACAACAATGACAAATTCACACGTTAGCAAAATGAAATAAGGACACTCGCTTAACCTTCCCGAAACTATTTCAATTAATCTCTTCCCGAAGAAGACAAATTATCTGGCAATTTCTGTTATTAATATGCAATCATTTTGTAACCCTCTATAAAATAGCTATTCACTTCAATCTCCTCTTATAATACAATTTTCAAACTAATACTACAAAAATATATTTACATAAAGACAAGGAAAGGTAAGGCTTGGCTTTTCTCCCGTCGTATATGTTAAGCAGTAAAGGTCCCACAGTTACATACAGCATCACATGTCATCACAAAAAATACAGCTTCGTCATCGTGTTTTTTGTTGTGTTTTTTTTCAAAACCAGTTTACCAAAAAGATTGAACAAACTGTCATACACCTGACGCTCCACATCGTATGTCGTAGGGTAAAGTTACCAATCGAAACTTGGCAGCTTTAATTGCATTACACATAAAGAAAAGAAGTCATTATTGGCCTAGACAAGGCCACCGTCTCATGCCATCAGTCTCTTTCCTAACAATCGATGTACTGCTCTGATTGGGGACGAACTATACATCCCAATCATACTTTCCGGCTTCCATGGTTGAAGTGGAAAGCCCCTTGACGATAGCCACGTGGAAACAACTATACTCCTGTAGTGAACCATATATAATGCATTCTTAAGTGTTCTTTTCAACTTAAGTGAGGATTCCGCTGTCCTGGCTCGCATCATTGATGATAATGCACATCAATGATTAAATCAATTGCTATTAAATGCATTCGCTAGCCTCCGGCATAGCTCGCCAGAGCATTTAAAGGTAAAGTGTACGTGTTAATAACTAGCATTGTTTTAATCATGTGGCTTACCTAACGAAAACTTAACAGGCTTAACAGATTCATCCCTACAAAATAATATCACTTGATCTTTGGTGTACTTTTAATTCCATACTTGTTCGATACGGGGCATCAAATGCAAAATAGTTTTGTTCACATGGGTAAATGTGTCAAGGCTAACTATATTGTGACATTTATTTGACTGAGAAAGCTACATAAGCTGAATAAAACCGAATGCAATTTTGCTAAAGTCGGTCAGTCAGTCAGTCAGTGTTTCCCAGGCAGGTCATTAACTGCTTGTCTCCATTTACATTTATCTTGCCCTCTTGAAATGACCACGGGGTATTTTGGAGGCGAAGGGTTACGTAAAAAGCGTGGCAAATACTTGCATTCATCAAGCCTTTCATCTCTTGGCATATTAACAAATACATCTACCTTTATCGAAATGCCTTTTTTCACGGAATATCTAAAATCCTAGAGAAAAAACAGCAAAATTCTCTATTGATATCTTTCAGGCGTTTGATATGTTTAATTAACCTGTAACACATTATCATTTTAAAAGGATCAAATTATCTAGATATTTGGTAAACAATATAGCAATATACAGAGATTATACAATCTGGTAGTGTTTGACCTGTTTTAACTTTAAAATAAATGAACAATAACTCCCTGGACAGCTTTTATTATTTACCTGCCCAATTTAAGCAAGACCTTTACCCTACAGTCATGACTTGAGCACTTCATATGGTGATATCAAGTCTACCGTCATGGTTCTTTAGAGGGCCTCCCTCACTTTCGAGAGTCATTTTTAAACAAACATTAATCTCAGAATGAAACATGAATCTCATGGGGAAAAAGTACAATTGTTGAAGGTAGTCTAAAAATTAAATTGTTTGGGATGTACTGTAATGTATCATATCTACAAGTACTGAATTTCTTAACAAAAAGAGTGCTGAGCACTCTCAATTAAATCTCGGTCGATACAATTACCTATCCTATACAATAACAAACTTTTCCACTTTTAAAATGCATTTTAACCCACTTCTGCATATGTCTGGAGCATAGAACACACCTAAGTAACAGATCATTACTTTTTATGGCAACATCATATGTACTAATTTCAAAGACTGCTTTAGTACTAATATGTTGGGTCGTGTACTTAACTAAGCCATAACACAGTCGACTTATGTTCATTTTCATGCATTAGTTTTAATGCACTTTATCAACCAATACAAAATGACATTTATGCAAGCGGACATGGACTTTACTGCTATTTGGAGCAATATAAATCAATAATACATCATGTCTGAGTGATTTTAATGACCATAAGTAAAATATTGAGCCCTGCACTTGATATCACCCAACCCCAACCCCAAATATAATTTAATCAGTGACACATCGCTCTTGTAGGTCTCTTTCTCTATCTAAATAGTCAATCATCCGCATTTTTATCACTGCTCCTGCTTGCTTAGTTAACTGCGTGTGCACAGTATTTTCCTTCAACCGCAACTAATTGTTTATAAATCCCCCTGGTATGGTATTAAATGAAATGACATACTTTACAGGAAAACCAAAAGCAATCTCAAGAACCAAACAGCGTTTCAAATAGTGTTTTTGGTATTTCTTTATTCAATTTGGTAAGCCGTAACAATTGCCACTTACCCTTGTTACACAATCCTCTAAAAACAGTTTTAGAAAACACGATATTTAAGTGAAGCCTTATCTTACCACTAAGTAACACACTCATGCTTGATGATACACTTCACATTAATCTTTTTTCAAGTTTTGGACCTCTTATTAATATAGGTGTGAAAAGGAGCATGAAAAGAAATTACTCAGAGCAACAGCCAAAATTAATTTCGTCGTTTAAAACCTAAACAGTGTGGCTGGATTTAGATACCGACTTAAATGCAGCCAAACCTTTCGTGATTTGTTTATCTATCGCCTTGTTCTCGTGCAACTTCTCCTATTACTTGCCTCCAGCTAGCTATAAAATCGCAAATTCCGGTAATTATTACAACAATGAACTTACGAAATACACCTTGGACCCCTAGAAGCACTTGGAGTGAATGACATGAGTACCACGCTCTGCATACTCTTCAAGGGTTATCCACTGTGAACCAAAAACTGAAAGAGATGCCAATACTGATCCACCTATCCAAGGTGCAATCTTTGGATCAGGTGGCTGTTTAAAAACTAGTTGCGAATTCTTTTTTGTCTCTTTCTCAAGACGAGGAATAAAACCTTTCAGTAAGCTTGTTCCTCCACTCACTACCACATTCCTGGACAGAAGATCTTTGATTTCAACATCAGCACTAAAATACAGGGCAAAAAAGTACTTTATTACAAAAAAAGTAAACATGATTTAAATACTTACTAAAATTCAATACTTTTTACAGAGCCAGTAAATCGAAAATAGAAGGCCATCAAACATTATTATTGTCATAAGAGCTTTATGTCATGAGTTGTAAGTTTTTTCCGAGCTACGTTTCGAGGGATACTTCTCCTATCGTCAGGCCGAGCCTGACGATGATAAAGCTCTTACATCTATGGCTTCTTCCGAGTCCATAAAGTTCAGAATTTTCAAGATGATGATGATGATTATTATTATTTTCATTATTATTATTATTATTATTATTACTAGTAGTAGTAGTAGTAGTAGTAGTAGTAGTAGTAGTAGTAGTAGTAGTAGTAGTAGTAGTAGTAGTAGTAGTAGAAATAGTAGGAGGAGAAGGAGGAGGAGGAGAAGGAGGAGGAGAAGGAGGAGAAGAAGCAGCAGCAGCAATAATAATATAATGGCTATGAAAAACTAATACTAGGGTATTATAAACAACGCAGTAGTTCTGGGTCGTCCAATCTTTGAGTCGTTGATTATATATATAATATAAACACGATAGCTGTCAGAACTGTTTTATAATCAAGAGTAATAATAAAAATATTAAAAAATTATTATTATTATTATCGAGTGGTTACACACCATCTAGTGATGGATGGGTGAAAAACCCACATTCAGCGCCCAACAACAAGCCAGGAAAGTTGAATGCAGGCACATGTACTGTAGCCACAAGAGTGAGATAAAATAACAAAATAAAAATGGAAACATCACTTCAACCTTGCAAGTGGCGCCTCACAACAAGTGAGGAAAGGCACATTGCTCAAGCGGTTGTTGTTGTATGACAACAACTCATGACTACAGCACTCCCCACTCCTAGCCTGATAGCTGACAATACATGGAGAGATGTCTTAGTACTAGCACTAAGTCTGGTATTGCAGCATTGAATACAGACTGGATATTATTATTATTATTATTATTATTTATTACTATTTTTATTTGGTTTTCTATTTTATCTCACTCTTGTGGCTACAGTACATGTGGGGTTTTCACCCATCCAAAACGAGATGGTGTGTAACCACTCGATAATAATAATGTCCTGGCTATGACGTTAAAATACATCTAGTTGTGGAGTTTTGATGTAGGCGAACGAGGTTATCCTTTGCCACAACTACCCTCCAGGTCACCCTTGGGCATGGTGTAGTACCTGTCACCCTAGCCTGTGACCCATGAAATACAGAGTTGTTATTTCATGCGACGGTAGTGTGGATCATCTAATTACAGAATGCCCAAAGCTAGCAAAGACAGAATACCTAGAGAGACACAAAAATGTAGCGGAATATAATTTGTGCAATAAAAAATAAAATAGTGTGGGAAAATATTATAAGCTCCACCCAAAAATATTAGTGGAAGGAGGTGCTACAGTATTATCGAATACCCAAGTAAACACAGATCGAACAATGCAACCAAATAAATCAGACATAATTGTTAGATAAAAGGGAGAAAAATGTTAAATAATTGAATAATAATAATTATTACAATAATAAGAATAGAAGAAGAAGAAGAAGAAGAAGAAGAAGAAGAAGAAGAAGAAGAAGCTGAGTTGAACAGAATAAAGTACCTTTTAAAAAACCGTTAAGGAAGAGAAAAGCTGTTAAACTGAGGAACTTCAAAAGAAGCAAAAGGATAGAGGCTTTTTATGAGCGAGTGCTTGATGGCAAGTACAAAAAGCCGACTGAAGGAATAAAAAGTGCAAGGTGTCATGGGAATGGCTGAGAAAAAGTACGCTGAAGGAGGAAGAGGCATTCTTTACAGCACTCAAGATCAGGCGTTGAGGCCGAATCCTATTAGGAACCAGAGAAATAAACAGGATGTTTCACCTGTCTGTAGGATGTGTGAAAAATGGGAAGAAACTACTGCGCATCTAGTGGCTAAATTTGAGAAACTGGTCCAGATTCAAATACACGAATTCAAATACATGACTGAGCTGGGAAAATAATCCAGTGAGAGCTTTGCAAAAAGTATGCTTTTGAATGTACAGAGAAATGGCATAACCATATTCCAATTGATGTTTCAGAGAACGGAAAGTCAAAGACCATGTAGGGTTTCAGAAATTAAACATCCCAACACTTTAATCACAACCGACCTGACGATGTCCAAAACCAGTAAAAGGGAAATGAATGTGAAATCATTGACGTCGGCTGCTCGTTTGACGAATGAGTCATTGAAAGAGATGAGGGGAAGAGAGAAAAGTACGAAGACCTCAAAATAGAAGTGGCAAAGCTATGAAGTGTCAGGAACGTAACGACAATACCAATCAACATCGGAGCCCCTGGTACACTGAAAAAAAACTTTAATGGATATGCTAAACAACTGGAGGTATGAGAAATGACATCTTGTGTGCTTGGAACAGCAAAGATATTTAGGCCTCTGGCCACCTAAGGGAATGAAGGGCAATAATATAAAGAAGACGAAGAAGAAGGAGGAGGAGGAGGAGGAGGAGGAGGAGGCAAGATATCACGTTTATTAACAAAACACTCGAGGGCGCATGAAAAGGAAATGAGTAGACTCGGGGGTCTGAAAAAAGTAACTATCATTCCTGTTGTAATTGGTGCATGTGGTCTTGTCTCATTAAAATGTAAGAAACATCTGGAGAAACTGCAAGGGAACACATCAGAATAACGGTAATCCAAAAGACAGCCTTGTTGGGTACAGCACGTATCCTCAGAACAGTGTTATCTTAAAAAGATAAAGGAGAGAGAGCCCTTGAAACCTTTGATAACTGGTTGTTATCTGTTTTCACGGGAATTCCAGCGTAAGATAAATCGTATTAAAGGAATTTAACTTAATAATAAATATGGCAATAAAAGTTCGTATCTGGATTTCTTTGTGGCTTTCCTGCTAATAAATTCACTGACATTTACGTTTGACTGTTTGGTCTTTCTTATCTCGTTTGGTTTCCCTAACTTTTCTTAAATATCTGTCTGATCAAGCCACTGGTGGACTAAATTCACAAGTTACACAAGGTGCTGGTGTACAGCTATTTACTTGAAATTTCAAGCATGAAGTGTAAAAATAAATCTTGAAATTAATTAAAAACTCTCCAAGGCAGTCACGGTTTTATTTCTCTACAATACTGTTCTCCAGTCTTGAGATGTTACGTTATGATTTTAAAAATTCGTATTATCATACTGTCTTGTGTTGGATGACCATTTGGGGACTTCCGAAACTTTACAGAACCATAAACAATATTAAGTCGGCTTTGTAGTAACCCCAGACATATGACAGTGAGTAACACTTAAATGACCCTTGTACAACTTAATAATGCAGCAACGTTTTCCTGTTTGTCTGCAGCTACATTCGAAAGGATCACATGAATCAATTAAATGGCTCAGTTGATTAAAAACTTACCCAGTTATGGCGTCTAACAATAACCGCGGCAGAGGATGCTGATTAATACCAAGAATGGATGGATCAAACAGAATTTCTGTACATTCGCATCTTTCCACCCCAAGCTCAATTTCATGACCATCTGGTAGTGTAAAAACTTGGAAAGAATCAGCACTCTTTGAAAATCGTTTTTCCTCGGCATTAATATCTTTAAAAATAGAGGAAAAAATTGGCATGAGGGTAGTTAAGGGTAGTGTGTGAAAGAATATAAGAGAGCAATGAATTTATTAATGACGTACAACAAAAAATCAGGTAAATTAGCTGAAAGACAAAGGATATGAGTGGATAACGAGGGTGGATAAAGGAAGTGAATTAAAAAGGTGGATGGTGGAGCTGGAAGATGGAACTGGGTGATAAAACTGGGAGATGGAACTACATTACTAATATAATATACGCTTCAAAATATTAGCAATTTAAAGAAATATGATCCTCGATTAAGTAAATCTATGAGTTTAAAGTAACGACACACAAAAAAAAACAAGTAAGAAACTTGGGGTTTTTACCGTATAACAGGAGCAACGTTTGGGAGATACGATGATTTAGGTAAGAACAAAATTGGCAGGACCTTACAATGCCTTACGACGGTAAATTAGCTATAGATCAGTATAATAAGACAAAATACACTGACATAACTAAGCACACAGTACCCTGGTCATGTTAGTCGGGCGATCCCCCGCCCGAGCCTCCGAGCTCCCCTCATTGATTACTTGTTAAAGAAACCGCTTGCTTTTGGTTTTACTTAAAACCTCAGCCAATTTAAAATTTCCTGATATTTTTCACACTCTCAATCTTCTGCCGTTAGAAAAATCGTAACTTGTTTTGAACTTGTTACAAGGGGGCTCCTGCTTCAAGAAATAGCCCTAATTCGTTCGGTGAACTTGGAAATCCGTTACAGCCAACTGAATTTTGAAGTTGAACTTAAGGAATTCGATCTTTAAAATTACTCATTTTCGAAACAAGGCAGGTAACGTTGAGCAAAAGGGGTCAATGGTTTTTAATGGAGTTTAAGGCGTTCGGAAAATACAAATACTTGACTTAAGTCGAAGAAATAGATGGGAAGAAAATGACTAACATTCTTTTGGTGTAAGCTTTGTGCAAAAAACAAAGCGGTGATTCTCCCGAATCCACTTCGTAGGGAGAGTGAGAAAACTGCTATGAAAGCCTACTTCAACGGGACTGATTTTGTAAGGAAATGTACAATCGGTCGACATTCAAAAGTTATATTAATTTTTCAACTTCTTACAATTTCAAAAATATTTTACAGGGTCCTGCACAAATTTCAAAACCTAAATTTTGCGGGAATTTTGCTGTTCATTATTATGTTAATAGCCATGACATAAGGCACTTCCCCATAAATCTATCATGAAGCAATCGTCAGGGCTTTACTTATTTGGCATATTTCGATACGGTTTTTCCAGAGGTCATTCAATTTCACGTCATTTGAAGCCCTGTGTCATCCATTTATTTCAAATTACGCAACAGCTGATCATGGTTTTTATCAAGCAACAGATTTCATCAACTTCACAATGCCATTGAAAACGAGAGTTAAGGTGAGGTACAGAGCATAAAAGAAAAATATGAGTTTGTTTTAAGGAGCGTTGCAGGAAGGCGTAGAAAACTGAAATTTCTGAGAGGTGATAAGCATGCACAGATATGCGTCGGTAAAGCCATGTGGTTGTTATCTCCACAAAAAAGTTACTATCAAATGATTATTCAAAAAACTTCACGCTGTTCGAATCAACTGTTAGAAAGCTTTTTCCTTCTTTAAAAACCCTCTTATTCAACTGCAAACGTGTGCGCTTTCTTTTTACATTTCCTTCGAAGCATTTGCAAACCAGTTTCATGCTTTTAAAAGTTGCCCAAGTGACACCGACGAGGGGGGCGATTTATTGCCCGCCTGTTCAAATTCTTAAGACCAGGAGCGCAAAAAGCGTCACTGGTATTTTTTTTCTACCAAAATGTGAGAAATTTTCGGAATGAATGCAGGTCAAAAAAACTGGCCTGGAAAAACTGTGGTCGTTGCTTTTTCGAACAAGGGCGCAAAATTAATACCACTCTAGGGATCGCAGGTACTTTCGAAACCAACAATGACAGCGATGGGATAATGTAGTGGAGGAGTGTTTGAGCTTTGCTCGGTAGCGCTGGTACCTTTAAAGTTTAACATGTGAATGCTACCTTACTAAATGGGCAGGCAGCACGGGTTCAAATTTATCGCCTCTATCACATTATGTCGAGCTGCTCTTGTTACACTTCAGAAAACCGAGTCAGTTGTTCGACCAAAAGGTCCCAGCGGGTTGATATCTTCATGATATCAACGGTTGTCTTTGTTTCTTCATAGATTACATCGGTCGCATCTTCGTCATCAAGTAGAGTTACCAAATCTGAAGTAATAGGAAAGGTATCAGAAAATAAGGAAAGGAAGGAAAGGAAGGAGAAGAGAAGTAAGGAAAGGAACGGGAAGAGAAGAGGAAAGAAAAGAATGGGAAAAAAGGAAAGAGAAGAAAGAAAAGGAAGGAGAAAAGGAAGGGAAAGAAAAGGAAGGAGAAAAGGAAGGGAAAGAAAAGGAAGGGAAAGAAAAGGAAAAGAAAGAAAAGGAAAGGAAAGAAAAGGAGGGGAAAGAANAGGAGAGAAGAGGAAAGAAAAGAATGGGAAAAAAGGAAAGAGAAGAAAGAAAAGGAAGGAGAAAAGGAAGGGAAAGAAAAGGAAGGGAAAGAAAAGGAAAAGAAAGAAAAGGAAAGGAAAGAAAAGGAGGGGAAAGAAAAGGAGGGGAAAGAAAAGGAGGGGAAAGAAAAGGAGGGGAAACGAAAGGAAAGGAAGGGAAACGAAAGGAAAGGAAGGGAAACGAAAGGAAAGGAAGGGAAACGAAAGGAAAGGAAGGGAAACGAAAGGAAAGGAAGGGAAACTAAAGGAAAGGAAAGGAAGGAAAGGGAAAGGAAGGGAATCCAATGGCAAAGAAAGGAATGAAAAGAAAAGGCAACCTGCTTTTATATCTGTGGGTACATTTACTGTAACAATTTCATGTCAAATGCATATCTATTAGCTATTCAATACACATACCATTGGTGATGTAACCAGTTGACTCTTTAATAAGGTTAAGGATTCGCCTTTCTGATGAAGAGTTAAAGCTTAATCCTCTTGCAGACTGCAACAACCGACCCAAATAGGTTGCGATGGTGTCTCCTCCTACCATCAACTGGGTAGTGGCATGCGGCAATGTGTATCCTTCAAATACTGATTCTGATTGGGTAACGGAAAATCCGCTGTTGAGACACACACCGGATAGCAGTCCAACGGAGTACAAGGTTAAAGGACCCTGGCTGGCTAAATAATAAGCTGGTACACCAAATCTCTCAAACATTATCTAGAAAATGTAAATGATGTAGGGAGAAACCACTCAATAACTGACTTATTACAATAACATAATACATGTAAAATGCTATGGCGAAAACTTCAAACTTGCAATATTTCTCCTCCTAATTTTCCCATAATAATATCCATGGCAATGCATGTGGCTACTGAAAAGGCAAATATGCAAAGCCCAAAAGCAAAGTTTAACACCTATTACCTGTCTTATTATATTTGTTAAATAAAAACAGCTGACCTATTTCTTCTCCCTTTCTGCTAATCACACTAATCACTTTCAAAAAATATGAATTGTTAATATTTTCAAAATTTGCTAACCCCCGCATTGATTTTTCATGACAAAAGAGGGAGTTCCAGCGCCTCAAAAAAGAATGTACTTAAGCGCTACACAATGGCACAAAACTGATAAAAGATAAATATGATTGAATGACGTCGTGCTGAAAAAGACGGTAAAATATTCACCCAATCACTACAAGAGCCAAGCTATTGTGATTATCAATAAAAATGGCCTACAAATAGAAGATGAAAAATTTGATAACGCAGCAGAGATGGCAGAAGGCTTACACTTCAAGATAACCAGATCACAGTAGTTAGATAAACGAAATTTGGAATGCACGAAAACTTTATATTCGACCCTTGGTCTTCTTGAATTTCACTATGCTTTGTGTTGCTGTACTTGAACTATTACTGAGATTAAAAACTCAGGAACATGCAGCAAGCTGTTCTTTGACAGGCAATGAGTACCGTGCAAAAAAACCTCACAAAAAACAGGGACAAGATGCATTTCCAACACCTGTTCTCTTATGGTTACCAAAAGTCAAAATCGGTCAATTCTTTTAAAAAAATGCTATATACTGGATGCCATCCACTGATATGTTGTCACTGGTAACCGCTCCAGATGTCTACATGCTGCCATCTGTTTTAAAAAAATACCTATTTTCCCCACTTTGTCTCTAAGGTTCATGTAAATTTTCACCGATCCAAACCTACTGCTCTTTTGTTGCAAGAACTATGAAACTACGTAGATGGACCATCAAGTCATTTTCTGTGTGCAGACTTCAGGCAAGGAACAAAAAAAAATGCGATCTTTCGAAGATGACCTCGTAGAATAAAGTATAAATAGCTAGTAGAAAATCTGTAACGATCCTTTCCCATCAGACCCGACTATATTTCAGAACGCAGAACGCAGACCGATGGCTCTTTCAGCCTTCTTTGACTTCCAAACCGAAGCAGGTACTTACAAAAGTCATTATTTTTTATGTGCAGAGCCATATTTAAATTAATTTAATGGCTATTAAATTAAAATTCCCATGATAAAACCAAATGGTGCACACCAGACTGGCTAGTTCTTTGATTGTACGAAGTACTTTAAAAATTGCTAGTGATAGCACAAGTCATCTAATGCAGAGAGAGTAGGAGGCGTGCATCCCAGTAAAAATTTGCTTTAAACTTTTATTTTTCGATTCCTCTTTGTTTTATACTACTCCAATTCGGGACGTTCACTCCTTAACTTTTAGATATTTTCCTTAACAACACAAAGTATATTACCGTACTTTCTTCAAAATCCATTTTCCAACACAGTCAAGGGATATTTTTCCTCGCATCCTCCTTTAAATTAGGCATTTTGGGGCAGAAAATATAAAAGATGGCCGTAGGGTTACGGGGGGATGCATATGCCACTCCCTTTCTGCTTTGAAGTGTGCTTTGCAGCCTACAATTCTAGCTTTTTTCAAACCAGCTTATTGTAAAAACTCTTCGCTTCTCAAATATTTTAATGGTAGATACCCAAATGCTATGGCAGAAAAACAAACGACCCTTATCGCAGTCAAGGCGACTTTGTGCATAAACCGACAACACAATGAAATGACACAGGAAACAAAAACTATTGTCGGCATAACGTCTTATTTATTTCATATGATAATTAGAAGATGTGCGCTGCAAATTACTTTTAAAAGTGATTGTACATATACTACAAAGTATTAGTTGTTTTACCGTCAGTCAATGCTTTATAGAAATATAAATGAATCCCAAACAGTTGCTTTTGTATTGTTAGATTTTGACACAGGTCAGATGCTATCCGGATCCCTTTTAACGTGTTCCTCTGGGGGCTCTTGTTCTACGTGCACATGGTTGGTAAATGTTAGGCTATTTTTCTTTTTCCTTTTGCGTAAACACATAGTACCGGTATATTGGTTGTAAATAAACTTTAGGACTACAAAATTTCATTTTGCAAAGAATCGTTCCGTTGTTAGCGCTGCATAGCAACTGCGGTGACAAGGAATCGTTAATGCTGACAAAACAAATTTCGTTTTCCACGAGATGCACTTTTAACATGGCCGGAAGCCAAGATTATTTAATATCAATTATTAATGGCTCCAGCCCTCTCTTATCTTCATCACCGAAAACATAAATAAACTTAAAATACAATTTTTCAAATATATTAGAACCTAGTTTATCAGAACATCATGGGTCAGATGACCTAGAATTCAAGAATAAAAGAATATAGCTCGGCCTCAACATGTACGGTAAATGATACTTTCCTGATTGCCTGTTTTCGGTGCAGTCATTTCTAAATAGGAAGGTTTTTCTTCTTACTATGACTCAGTGGCATTAACAGTCTTACTGTATATATACCTTTTACCATGATTTACAGTTAGTATTCCTATAAGTGATACCGACATCATATCATATCATATCATATCATATCAAGAACATTTTAAGAACATACATGGCTAAAATTGAAATATTATTAGGAATACAGAGTCTGTTTCTTTACAGTGAAACAAGCTGGGTGCAGTTCTTTCAGGAAACTAATGAGATCCTACCCGAAACCAAGGGCATGTTAAGCTGATAATTACCATTCCACTACAACTGTATTTTTTCTCTATATATAGCTAGTTATTAACATTATTACTTGCCCTCCAGTCTAACAAGTGAATTAATGGCAACAAAGCTTTTGAGAATTGGAGAACAGTTTTATCACGGTCAAGTATGGCAACAATACCTCAGTCAGTTTCTCTCTTTGTTTTCTATCCTTTAATGCAAGCTCTGCCAGAAAAACTGGATGTTCCGAATCGCAAACATCTAGCTCTTGTTCCAATGTATATTCCAAGATATTGTGAATTTCATTCCAATTATTGATGCATGGTTGAAATGGGTAGTCTGAAAGAAAGAAAAAAGAAAACTGTCCCCTCACATTGTGCAGATAATTATATTTTTATTTTCTATTTACTTTATATGACACGTCTATCCTTTCTGACCCCACCTAACAAAACTGGTACAGGTTATGTGCAAATCTTGGGGTTAAGGCTTCTTTTACTGTTCCATTCAGTTCCAAGTTGCGTATTGTGACTCATTAATAGTTTTCAAAAGGAGCTTCTATAAGATCGCAATCTGTAAAATACGTTTCTGACCAAAACTTTTTTTTGAATGAAGGAAATGTATATACACATTATCACCTAGCCACTTGTACTAAAAGACATATTTTCAAAAGCTGTCACTTAATGGTCTTTCTCCTAAGTGTACATTATGGCACATACTAATAAATCATTTTCTAAGCAATAAAACCGAATATTCGTTAAGAAAAACTTTCAGCTGGAACCTTGTTTTGAAAAGAAATGGTGTTTATAAATGATATTAACAAGCTTTGAATAGCTCTAACAAAAAAATTCTCCACGGACTAAATCCTTAGACCAGAATACACTTCTGGACTATACCTTTTTCGTCAGCAGTTGTTATGCTATTGCTTTCATTTTTTATAAATTTGTTTCAAATTAATTCGGCCCCTGCTATTTTCCAGTGAGCTAGGGGTTCAAACAGTAAAATTAATAAACCAAAGAGGCCTTATTATAACTGACTTTTTGTCGCAATTCTGTCCATTTAGTGAATCAAACTGGAAACTCTTGGTTCTGTGTAGTTGCAGAAATCATAACCAAAGCACCATATTAAAAATTTATAAGTTCTAGTTAAATCTTAATATTGTCTCAGATACATTACGGAAAATTATTTGCCAATAAAAATTCAAGTGTGCCTGAATTTGGTTTTACAGAACATCTTCTCAAAAGTGTCCATCTGATACAACAATCACAATTATGGAAATAATGCTTTAAAGGGGCTGCATTACTTACTAAGTCCCATCAAACTACTTTTAAATATCCATGAGTGTAGCTTACCATGTAAAGACTAAGATTTTGTCCTATTTGTCCAATATTTTTTTTCAGTTTCCATGAATTTTTTGGGAAATTCAAGTCAAAGATCAGCCACCTTATTAGTCCAACGCGTGGCAAAAAATAAATATACAAATTCAAATGAAAAAACCCAGCTCTACCCGGAGGTAACGACATCAAGGCAAGTAAGCTCTTCTCAGGAAATCAAAGTAAGAAATGAGAAAAGCGCGGCCCTTTATTTTACTAGGAAATGAAGCAGATAGGTTAAGTGTACAAAATCCAGGGGCCTTTTAAATTAATGAATTCTAGCTCTTACACCTGGATTTTTTCATAAGAACGTCGATGGTATATGACCTACAGAATATAGATAAAATGACTCCCTCCGCTTTAACATGGAAATTTTTCTGAGAAGAGAAATAAAAAATTCCCTCCTGCCAGATGTTTACCAATTACAATACTTGCAATGCTTCTTAACAAATGTGAAAAAAACATTTATACTAGGCTCCTTGTTGCTCTTGTATTTGCAGTTTTCAGGATTAAACTTTTTTCCTCTTCTCTCGTCTCTTCTAGCGTCAGACTACGGTAGACTCACAACTAGGAATTCAAGTATATTTTACGCGTTACTGGCTGTTACCAAGACGTGGGTTACGGATTTACGTGATAAATCTAACATTAAAACTAGCAATTAATGTCACAATGTCACTGGGCCGTACGAGTGAATGAGAGAGTGAGAGTGAATGAGAGTGAGTGAATGAGAGTGAGTGATGAGAGTGAGTGAATGAGAGTGAGTGAATGAGAGTGAGTGAATGAGAGTGAGTGAATGAGAGTGAGTGAATGAGAGTGAGAGTGAGAGAGTGTGAATGAGAGTGAGTGAATGAGAGTGAGTGAATGAGAGTGAGTGAATGAGAGTGAGAGTGAGAGAGTGTGTGTGCGTATAACTGTATAGTGTTTATTGTCGATCTATCGGCTGATGAATATTTCCATCTCTGTGTATTATATGTTCTTCTCTTAGGTAGATTCTTTAGGTTAGGGAACTCTCAATATCTTTTTGTTAGTATATCTTATTTTATATGGTATATATAGAGAGACAGATATATATATATATNGTGAATGAGAGTGAGTGAATGAGAGTGAGTGAATGAGAGTGAGAGTGAGAGAGTGTGTGTGCGTATAACTGTATAGTGTTTATTGTCGATCTATCGGCTGATGAATATATCCATCTCTGTGTATTATATGTTCTTCTCTTAGGTAGATTCTTTAGGTTAGGGAACTCTCAATATCTTTTTGTTAGTATATCTTTTTTTATATGGTATATATAGAGAGACAGATATATATATATATATCACCGAGTCGAGAATTTTTTCTGTTCCAATACGAAAATTTGTGATGCCAATCCATGGTACAACCCTTTCACCTGCTGAAAAAGACATCAAAAGCAACCAAGCTGCTATGAATACGAAAAACTTTGTTATTAGATTGAGCTTGCCACAAAACTATAACGCCGTGTACTTTTTGACTCCAAATTTAATGGTACAATCAACGACCTTTGACACTTAGGGAGTAGGCTACTTCGCAATGCGATCAATTACGTCATGCAGCGATCAATTACATCATGCAGATTTTTGACCTATTTCATAAATGTAATACAGTATATTGTCTACTCCATACTCAAATTGACGTTATAAATTCACGCTGTAATACCAAGATAAATTAGCTCTAATCTGTTAACATTTAAAAGAATTTCACCACTCAATTCAACTACGGGAAAAGAAACTGTGGTCCATAACTAACGGCAAAAAGAATTAAGGTTATAAGAATTAAAACCATATATTTTTTCTCAAAAACTGCTAAAGCCTCTATGAGTCGCCTGTCGGTATCAAGCCCGGGTAAAGAGCCGTCCCTCAATGATCCCACCCGATAGAAGGAGCAGGGGGCTGACACAAGAAGACATGGAGAAGGCCAGTCCAAAAGGAGATAAATGAACAGGGGTCAACATGGGCTTACCTGGCAAGCTGTGCTGCAGACAGCGCTCTGGTGACGGTCTTATGCACCACAGCGTGCAAAGAGGATTAAGATTAAGATATTTCTACAAAAAATTACGTCTGCTTTCTTTTTTTTCTTCGTCTGGTGCTAATTCATGCTAAAGTGTATGGACAAATGTGAAAGCCAAATTTACCATTTTCTATTTTACCTTGCTGTATATCTAACCTATTAACCCGTGTCAGTCTTTTAAACCCCTTTTTCAATGACAAACTTTTGTGTAAGATGCGAATGTCATAATTCCATACACTTTAGTACACATCAAGTTCATGTGAACTTGTTTCTGTTAACTTGATGGTCTTCCGTATAATGTTACTCAAATTCTAATTCTACAGCTTTTGTCCAGTTTGCCTTTTACAACTGCAATCCTACCAGGTGAATTTGGGAGGGCGACAAGAAACTCAGATTGTATGGGACTCTTGATCAGGAAATATTTTTAAGCTCGCTGCTTTGACTGAGGCCCCGGGTCAACAAAGTATATATCAAAAACAAATTGCACAGGGTAGCCCGCTTTTGCCCTCACTCCCTTCATCTCTCTTTACCTTTCACGTCAGAAGGTAGAAAAAAAAATTAAGAACAAGAAACTTGAAAAAATAGTAAAGGAAAAATCAACTGACTGATCACTGGCTGGCCACGCGATGAAGAAGGTACAGCCAACGTTTTCTTTCCAACAGGTCAAAATCTATTTGCTCGGGCCAGGGCAGGCACCATTCAACTTCAATAATTAATAATAAAATAAAATGCCTACTTTGGTACCCGAAATGCTATTCACTTTCATAACGCCTGAAGTACTTGTAAAAATATTATTCTCTACCAAATACAAATTTCTATATTCTAACCTAAAATTAAAATTTTTTTAAACTGTCGCATTATTATACATGGGCCACAAGGATGGCAACTCTTCAGCGTTTTCTGTCGCAGTCTTTTTGTGACTGATTCATTGTGATCGCGCATGGCTCATTTCCATTCATGAAATTGAAGCCCTTGATTCGTGTGTCAACAGTTCATGGATGCCATTAAATTGGTTCTAAAAATAACGACTTTCCTATCGCGGAGAGTAAAAATATTCCCTCATTCACGTTTTCGTCTTCGACTAACAAATAACTGTAAGACATATAACAAGAGCTTCTTAATATGTAGGATTTCAACTGAACGGGTGGAGAAAAGAAGCTTTTAGCTGCCTGTAAGAGACGGGATATGGATTTCTGCTCTTTGATCTTCGGGAGCTTTTTTAAGGAGTGCGCTTCGGTTAGTGACAACCTCAACTGGCAATAGATCGCAAAATCTGCGTGATCTGTCGAGAATATCATATCATGGATGCCCTGCCAAAAAAAAGCAGATCGCAAAACGTCCCGACAAAAAGCATTAGATGGAAATCAGCTTTCACAGAGTTGGACAATCTTTGCACTAGCTTTGCTCGAAATCTCCGGGGAAATTCTCACATTTTACCCAAGCTAAGATCCATTAAGCTTTCTGAGCACTCCTAAAGTCTACCTCCTCTTTTTTTCCGACAACCAGATTGCGAATATTGAACATTTTAGGAACGATCAGCAAACAAGAAGTTCCATCTTATCAAATCATGGTGCAATGTTACATTATTTATTAAATATAAAAGTCCCCTAAGTCATGTGTTTTTTGTGTGTATTGTAATATTTGATTGCTATGCCATACCTTTTGATGTGACCTCAGTTTTAGGTATGCCAGTTATGCAGATCTGATTTCGCATAAGCATACCTCGCGTTCAAAAACAATAATTCAAACTATTTTTTCAGATTTCTTATTCTGTCTTGATCCGACTCGAGCTTTAGACAGAAAGCTTGAAACTATGTAAAATTAGGCTTAACCAAAAATAACATGAGAGACTGGATTGGAAACACTGTTAGAACAATAGGTTATATTTCGGCTTGTTGATATTCTGTACTTCACAGCTTTATTTATTTGCGGTTTCCAGCTTGCCTGACCAATTCGTGTGATTATCGGAGTATCAGTTATGTCGTTTTTAATTAGTGATGGTGTTTTTTTCTTCAGCAAATCTGTAGTTCGATCATGGCTGCCCTTTGCTCGTTGGAAAATTGTAGCACTTATAAAAGAAACGTGGTGTATACTCTCCTCGGCTTTTACAAGTTCCCACAAATTTCAACAGGTACTATTCTGGTATCGTACTTCACCTCATAAACCGTTGGTAACCTCTCGGCATAGCGAAACACGCTGTACCTTTAAAATTCTCAATAACTGAATTTTATATGCCATATGTTTCGTTGCTGTAAGGCTACTTTGGGTCAAAAATAACCAGTTAAATTTCATAAATTTTCTCAACTGAAAATTACGGTGTGCCAACATCATTCAAATTTTGATGTGACCCCAGTTTTACTTCTGAAGGAGCATTTATATGCTCTAGTCATTTCACGTTTGGTTGTTTCAAAACTGGTAAGTACTTTCTTTCGTTAGCCAATCTGTTTCTCCGCTGAAAGTGGCATACAACCCAATTTTTGTATGTTTTAAGAGATTCGATTCCAAGGGAAGACACCAAAAAAGAAAACTGTTAAAAAGTACTAAAAAATCACTAAGAAATCAAATAACAAAAGCAGCCACCTGCACTTTAGAGGCTTAAACCACTTGCTTGCTTGCTTGGGGTAAAAGACCTAAAAAAAGCCAGACGCAAAGTGCGATATAAATCAGAATCCTTCGTGACTTTCTCGGGCCTAACCTGACCTTCCCCTGAAGCGATTTGCCAAAGACTATTTATAAAATACTAGGCAAGATCCACGGCAATCCGCGAAGCACCCAGTTTGGTGGTTTAAGTACTACTAAATAATTGCTCTCGCAGCTTCTTCTATATCTTTCGGCTGCTCCCTGTTAGGGGTCGCCACAGAAGATCATACGCCTCCATTTTGTGCGGTCGACAGGATATTCCCTTCTCACTCCCATCTCCCTCATATCTTCTTTTATTGCATCCATGTAGCGTCTCCTTGGTCTTCCTGTCTTCCTCCTCCCTGGCGGATTTATGTCTAACATTCTCCTCCCGATATAGTTCTCTTCCCTTCTGATCATATGCCTACACCGTCTCAGTCTTGCCTTCCTTTGCTTCTCGCTCAATCTCCTAACATGTCCTGTACAAATAATTGCTCTCACATCAAATACATAAAATTATAAATCATAATCTGATTTAATCACGCCTTATTGGAGGGCGACTATGTAACTCGTACGGAATTGTAGGTCTATCTGTGGAAACAAGCCTGAAGGGAAGCTTTCTTCAATGAGGCCACCAGCGTTGATATGTTGGGCAACCCTGGTGTTCATACTGAAAAAACCCAGCCAGTTCAGAGTAGGGCTGCAAAGTACTATGACACTAAATTTGAATTTTGTAAGTAGCCTGTTTCATATATTTTACGACTATGAACCTGTCTTTATTTTGGGCTTACGTGACCTTTTTTAGCCTGGTGTTTTCCTTGATGGAGATATGAAAAAATAATAATCTGTATATAGCACATTCTTGAAAAGTACCCTGACAGCAAATTTACACTTTCTGCATTACCTGCTTGATATAATTTTTCATTTAACGTAACTATCTTTGACAAAGGTCCGCAGAGCTCTTTTTTCCCTAACGGCTTCCCTAGCAAGTAATACACCGGAATATACAATAATGTATGTTCAGTGCATAGTAGCATATTACCTACTGCCTTTAGTGGATTACATTTTGTCTAAACATCTCCACCCCAACACACTCATAAGTTTGTAGGTTAATATTATATTATACCACAAGTATCTGTAGATTGCAATTTATTCGCTAAATATTTCATAGATTTCTTAGGTTTTGTCTAAACAACACTTCCAAACACATTGACTGGATACATGGCTCTTGATACCTTAGCTCATTTCAGGAAATTCCATGTAATTATCAACCCGAGTGTTTATTTTCATGATACATCCTTGGCGAATCTCTCTTGCAACGACAATAATTTAAAGTATTTTCAAAATCAATTTCAGTACGTTCTAATTTACTGGAAAAAAACCCACAAAGACTTGAGTTGGACTTTATATTTACCACATTAATATCTGGTCAGGTAATAAAGCACCCTATATAGTAATGATGCTAATGTGTAGTGCGGGGGCTAGGATTAGCAGTTTTCTTTCAAATATATCTTTTAAACTCTGAAAAGGGATTACTTTCCATTTTAGATGCACTTTTTTCAAAGAGCCCTTAAAGTATTGTTTTACAAAAAATCTAAAAAAATTGTCTCTTGTCTAGTAAAACGTAAACTTATGCCTCTGCCAGGTAGTGTAAAGAAAAATCAATTAGACAAGCCTTGCCCAAAACATTGAAAACGTTATCACTTTGCCCCATTTCAATTTGTTTATTACTTGTATTCCCAGACAGTTCATGTGCTCCCGAAAAGGCAATGCTAGTTTTCCAAGGAACTAAAACCTATTTGAAATATTGTTATATTAATGTTTTCATGGAATTAAGATTTTGTGATTTAATGTTGACATGCTCATAGAAAAGTCATGTTGAGCAGCTGACTTCAGATTTCAAAACAGATTGATAGCCTTTTGAGATTATTTTTATTCCTATATATTTTACAAACCTTTTTTTTAAATATACACTGTGTAATTAAAATATGCTTTACTAAAAATGTGATTTGATATAACAACACACTACATATCAGTCCTGACTTGTTGTCCTGTCCACTGACAATTTTTATATTTTGTCAATATGGTTTTGCTGACAAGAATACTTTCACAAATGAAGAATTCTGTCTTTTCAATATTGCAGTAAACCATGATTTGGGAAATCTCAAAGCACTTGGTGTTAGGGTATGTATTAGCCTGGATGTGCCTTCTTGCTCCTTTATCTTCCTTGCAAGCATCCAAAACCTCTAAGCGCTAACTTAAGTCTATTTGGGCTGGACTTTTATACTCAGCTTTTCATATGCTCTCATAATATTTTCAGTTTATTGAAGATAGCACAACGAATACAAATTGCCATTTCTCTTTCCCCTTCCGAAAGAACTTGAGATGAATTTTCCATGTGTTCTTATGCCACATGACTCCCCTTTGCAATCTTATCTTCATGTTAAAACATTTGTCAGAAAAAGAATTCTTGTTTTACAGCAAGACAATCTTCAATCTTCCTAACAATATTGTCATCTGTCCATATTCCATGAAATGTTCCCCATACTGTGTCCATTGAAATTGTCTTTCCTATTATGGTTTTCACAAGATGTTTCCCTGGGAAGTCTAAATTTGGAGTAAGCACATCAAGAAGACACTTACATTTTGCATCCAAATTTCCTTTTTAGACCAGAATGCCTCCTTTTAAATCATATCAATGCTTACGTGTGCTACATTACGAATATCTTCTATGTTATTTTTCTTTGCTCTCTGCCAGTTCATTTTCCGTAGTAACTTGTGCATCAGCTTCATTCCAAAAGGTAACTTACTTCCTGGAATAAAAAAATGCTTTGTTTATACAAAATTAGAGATAACCAAAATATGCTATAAATAAAAAAATACACTACTAATTATGCATGGCAACTAATTATTATTTGATGTAGATAAGACCTTGGTTAAAAATAAATGGCTTTTGCTTACACCACATTACAGGCAATATATGTGTAATATATGTAACAAAAATACATAAACTTATCAACTTCCACATAAAAAGTGTCCAGAGTAACTAATAAATATGTAGTGTAGTGCCCAAGACTAAAAATTAAAACCAATGGCTTTTTTTACACAAAATCACAGACCATTTTTATATCCTAAAAAATCTGCATATACAGAAGTGTGCATGGTTAATGATTAAAAGTTAATGGAGCCATAAACGTAGAAGGAAAATCAGTGGCTTACGTTTACACCACATTGCAAGCAATTTATACAGGCTAAAGAAAACCACACCTTAGAAAGTGTCCATGCTAACTAATTTACGTTTAGTGTAGCGGCAAGGATCATAAATCAAAATAATTTGTACTTGTTTACACAAAACCACAGAATATTTAGACGTTACAAAATCGTTACACACCAAAAAGTGTGCATGCTAATAATTAACATTTATGTTACAGGTCAAGACCAGGATTCAAAATAAGTAGACTTTTCACACAAAATCACTGGCAGTTTATATATTCACACTGTACCAGTATAACTCTATGCAGCAATTTGTGAAATGCGTAAAACGAAGCTAAAGTAAGATTTGAAAATTCCCAATATTACTAATATTATTGTTTTATTCAAATTATCTTTTTACACTGCCGAATATTATTATTATTATTATTATTATGATGATGATGATGATGATGATGATGATCTTTTTACTCTGCAGTTAATAATGAAACCTATTGGATGCGGAGTTAAAAAAACCCATTTTAGTTGTTTGAAATAGGTTGATCTCTTGGCAAAATATACTTTACGAAGGATACCCAAGTGGCAATACCGGGTTTCCCAGCCCTTGCTCCCAACATTAACTCCAGTTTAAAAAGATTATTTGAAGGAAAATAAACTGCTACTGACCTCATCTGTCACCTTTAAGTCTTGCAAGTTTATTTCATCACAAAAAAGGCTGAATTATCTTTTTTAGTAACCATCCATTACAGACAAGGCTCCTTTTTCTGTAATACGTTTGTTCTCCTTTTGTTTTGTTGCGCAGTTTCCTATCCAGCCTCTCTTTCATTTGTTTTACGGTGTGCGTTGCATACTTCAGTAGTTAACTACGAAAAAAACCTTTACAGTGGGAGGTAAAGGAAGTGTTCCCGAAATGCAGCAACCTTGAATTCACTTTGACTTTAAGACATAATGTTTACCTTTTCAATTTAAACGCTCAGTTTATTCATGTTTCACCAATCAGCAAATGGAGGGGCATTTAAATTACAGTCCTTGCAATGAAAATCCGTACACATATGAAAGAAAAACATTGCCAAATTTGTAAAACCTAAAAACATTCTTAAACCTGAAAAATACACTGCAGTATTGTGTTCTCCCTGCGTTCAATTCTTGTAAAACTGTAATATTTTTTTCTGAGGAAGGCCCATTATTTTGAAGAGCACAGATTGTCCACACGCTACTCATATTAGTAAAACTTGTTGATTAATGTGATTTCATGGAATCTCTAGAAACTACTGCTTTGCGTCTTAAAAACTGACCAGCTAATTTCTATTTTAAATCTGTATCTGATACGTCTTGGTTTCAATAAGTTTAACAACAAATTTCTCTTGTCTTCACTGCCCATAATCCAAAAAGCAATGCCACAACGGCGACCTTAAAAATATTTTAAGGCTTATCTCAAGGGTATCGCGGCAAGCTGGGCCAAAGCAAATGTTAAAATTTATTTTAATTACTGAAGAATGTAAAAGCCAATTTTCAACATTGCTGTTTCTTTCCCCCTAATTAGGGGTAAAGAAAAGCTTCCTTTGTGGTCAAAGAAGAAAACAGACGGAACGAACTTATTTTGTGGCTGCTAAGTTTACAATGGCCACTACATAACTATCTCATCGAGTATGCAAGTAAACTGTACGCTGAGCGTTAAATTTGCTGGTCCAACTCGATGCTCTGTTTGGGAAAGTTCAAAGCCAATCAAATTTAAGGTGCTAAACACAATTATTCAATGGCATTGGTGATCAATGATACTTCAATCTTTAACCCAGGCTTTTAAATGGTATGTTTCCTCGGAAAATGTCATCGTTTTATATTGACGTTTAAAGGGGTATGCTTAATCCACGATACAAAAATTTGCTCTTCGTGCACAATGTTGATTTTCCTTTCATTTCACTATAGTAACCAAATACAGTCAAGTTCAGTCAGTTAGCAAATTAACCAGTCACTTACTTACCCAGCAACGGATCCAATTAAGTGGGAAAACCAAGTCCTGTCATCAATTCGAAAGTATAAAATGAGCAAAGCAGCCTAAAACATAACAACACTCTAATTTTTTCTTTTTTTTTTTCTTTGCTTACTTTTTATTATCTGAGTGCGAGTATGTTCCACTGGATTGGCTCCTTTAAGCAAATGGACTTTCACTGTATTCTTTGACCACAATGAATACAATATCATAATAATCTTAAAATATTCCTGAAAAATAATAAATCTACCAGAAGTGTAGCTTGTGTAACAGATCGACAAAATGCATACATATACATATATTCATATACCTTTGTTAAAAATTTACAACTTCTATATTCTGCAACTCAAATTTCTTTTACCTAAAACAAAAAATTTACCTGTATAAAAATTAAAATTTGTCGGTAAAATAACTTACCAATATGTAGCATGCTAACTTTTTCAATTGCAGAGTCACCAACGAAGAAAGCTTTTCGAATGTTACTTAAGTCTTGTGAAAATCTTTTGGGTGTTCCAATCACAGAAGAAAATGTACTTTGTGGCTTTAACTGTCCTGCCATACCAGCTTTCAGGATACCACATCCTGCATCAATTACTGCTGCAGTTTTGTAATAAGCTAATTAATGGGTAAAATTATGGCATTTTATGAATATAAACAAATTTTAAAAATTAAAGGTTGAAAAAAAACCAACTTATTGACTGGTGGATTAATGTAAGCCCAATACTAAAGGTTCTATATTATTTAATGAAAATACACAGTACATTGTAACAAAGTTATTTACTACATTACATAATATAATAAAATATAATATAATACATAATATAATATAATACATAATATAATATAATATATAATATAATATAATAATAATATAATATATAACAGAATATAATAGAATCGAATTTGATTAGAATAGAAAACTGCATCTATTATATTACATATATTACATATTGGATTACACAATGTAACCTACATACTATTAACATAACATAGTTCTGTTACAAAATGAAAAATAACAACATCAGGTGTGACCTGATAGTTTCCAAATTTCATCACACTTCAGTGAAGAGATGGTACCAATAAAACAATTTATTGCCTCATTGGAAGCCTCAAAAACAACATAATTCACTGACACTGCCATAGCATATTTAATAGAAACTAGTATGACTTTGTCTAACAAAAGAATGTTAGGCAAATACAACATGATCAGTTTTTCAACAAATGTTATCATCATTTGGAACCAATTCACATATTTTTATGCATGTATGACACCTTTCTAATGAATGGTAGCTGGTTGTTAAATTTTTCCAAGAAGTTCTGAACAAAAAAATGTGAAGCCTCATTCTTTTCTTTCCTATTTCGGCTGGCCAACATGCAAAGCTTCTCCAAGCCTTTCCTTTCCTTAGTTATTCAGGTATTTACAGCTCTTTGTTGTTTAACTGCAGTATTACAAATTATCACATGCAGTTACTTTCAACTAGGCTAATATTTAGTGCAAGGTCACTGCTGCAGCACAGCAATCCTTTGTAAAGGAAAACATGCTCTTAATCCAAACTTCCAAAGATCAAAATAGATCAACAGTTTCCCTGAACAACTTAACTGTTTTTTTATACTTTTACGATACAATTGCCATGGATGTTGCAGTGGTTTACATGATGACCAAAAGTCTGGAAGGTGTCAGGTTCAAACATCAGTTCTTGTCCTTGCTTTATGTAATCATAAAAGGCCATCCCTCTATGTCTACCCAGCAGTAACTGGGTACCCAGCTAAAATTTGGGAGCAAAGTTAGTGTAAAATATGTGGCTCTGGCTCCCCAACCAACATGCCATGTCACCCTATTCAGTTTTTTATATGTGAATAAAAGAGATACTAATAAGACAAAATGGGCCAGTCTCAGCTGTACTCCTCTTTTTGACATGAACGTGACAAAAAATAGATATGCCTTTAAGAAATAGAATTGGCTTTGACAACTTTCTCAAAATCTGCCCAAAATCAACTTCTTAACATATATTTTTATGTCAGCATAACAAATTCTACCACAGCACATCCAATCATTATAATTTCAGTTAATATTTATATAGTTTTGATGGCATCAATAAGCATATCATTGTACTCAGAATTTTAGTTGTTGCAGACTATTCAGTAAAAGATTTTTAGACTCCACTAGTTATTTTGTCCAATTATCCCACTTATAAATCTTGACTAGTATTAAAAATGAAAATACAAATTTATGTGAAAATCCACACAGACAGTTTCCTGTGTCTTCCAAAGTCATTGCTCACAAGGGTGAAATGTTTCTTACTACAACTAAGAACTTTGTGCAGGAAATCATACAATAGCAAATGGTAAACAAAAATGTGATGTGTTTATGTGCTAAGATCACAACGAATAAATTATGATGGTGACTGAAATCAGGAAGAAGTTGGTTGGAGAGCATTACTGACTATGACCATATGTCGTAGGGTCATGTTAAGGAGACACAGAACTTGTGTTTAACTACTAAACCATCTTAGTCTTACATCCACTATATGGGTTATAACCTGGACTTTCCTTTACTTTTTTTATCCTCATCAACTCCAAAGAGCTTGTAATGAGCAGCTGTGGTTCATTCACAGGGATGTCTCAAGACATCTACAACTTGTGCTAGTCTTGTCAAATTAACCATGCTCAATCCTGTCATGTGTCATGTGGCCCTAAATGCTTGAATGGGTACGACTGCTCTTGACTACGCTGAAATCCATTTCCGATGACATCAATCTCATTTGTTCTAACTCCTAACCATTTAATGACAATACAGTTTTGTAATACTCATATTACCCCATGAAAAACAAATTTATCTGCATCTCCCAAACACCATTTCATATTAGAACTGGATAATCCACTGAACATTGAGATTAACTTCAATAACTTGTTTAAACAACCTGCTGATGAAAATCACAAAAAAAACATCTCCATTTTAAGCTGCAGGAGTTGCTCCTTTACTTCCAGGTACTTTTCCATCCCTTGGAAGCTAAGGTACTAAAAAATAAGCAGCACACTTCCCCTTCCACATGCAACTGAATCTACATAAAATCAGGAGCAAGGTGCAATTCAAATCCCTTTTGCAACAAATCCCTTTAGCAACAAATCTATCTATTACCAATCACCACCTATATAATTATCAGTTGTCTTTAGTTAGAAGTATCAGTAACTTCAGCAATTAAATAAAAACTGAGTTTACCAAAGTTACTGTACAGATCTTCTGGATTGGCACTGCACTTGCCAGTTTTCCAACAAGTAATTGCTATACTTCTCATTCATTGTCAGAAGATTAAGAAAAGTCAGATTACACTTAAATAATCAATGCAGCATATCTTGCTTCCATTTCTGCGTTATGGCACTGTTGAATGNCAAATCCCTTTTGCAACAAATCCCTTTTGCAACAAATCCCTTTTGCAACAAATCCCTTTAGCAACAAATCTATCTATTACCAATCACCACCTATATAATTATCAGTTGTCTTTAGTTAGAAGTATCAGTAACTTCAGCAATTAAATAAAAACTGAGTTTTACCAAAGTTACTGTACAGATCTTCTGGATTGGCACTGCACTTGCCAGTTTTCCAACAAGTAATTGCTATACTTCTCATTCATTGTCAGAAGATTAAGAAAAGTCAGATTACACTTAAATAATCAATGCAGCATATCTTGCTTCCATTTCTGAGTTATGGCACTGTTGAATGAGTTGATGGTATCAGCTGACACCAACTCAGGATGCACATCTCAAAGCTCTTCAGTCATCTCTCTCTTTAACAATGGTATGTATTTCTGTAGGATTTTCTACCCCCATACAAAGCTTGTGGGTGACAATGCAGGTGGCAAATGGCTTCCTCTTCTTTTTTCATGTTAGGCACCCACATAACTAGGTCACTGGCTGGCAGTTCAGTATGGTGTATACAATGGCAAACAAGTCCAATTTTGTGGTCTCTAACCTTTAGGGAAACTTGTGGGAATACTTCATTGAGCTCTTTAGTTTTAGATTGATAGAATAAAAAGATGTTTGGTGCTTTCCCAACCAATATCACTGCCTTAATACAAAAAACAATAATTTGGAAGTATATGGGACAAGTTGCTTTCTTTGGTTTTTGTGTAATTTTTGGTTTGGTGACTGCTAAAATACATTATTTGGGTTGGGTTATTTTATGTTGCAATGTACCTATTTGGGTATTCAAAGCTGATCCCAACATCTGAAAGTCATGTCCCATATAGTTTTGTGAGTTTAAAAACTTTTTGCTAAATGAGAAAACATTATGGCCATACAACTGTTAGTCAATGGTGTACAATAGGAAATAGTTGACAATTTGAAACTCATTACTTACTGCCACTATCCAGTTAAAAAATTGCAATCTGGTTTCTCTATTTTGCAGAAGGGTAAGAAATCAATTACCTTTGCTTAATCTCAAAATAAACTTTTCAATTTGTAGCTTGTGTCACACACCCAATATCACAAGTCCCTTCATTAAAGGAGAAATTGAAGTCCTATGTTTCAAAATTTAACAACTTCTTAATGGTAAAAACATGCCTTCTCTTTTGCCTTTCAGCTCCTCCTTTATTCAGGGCCTGCCACAGTGAACCTTCCCTCTCAACAGCGCTTAATCTTGTTTCTCTCCTGGTTCTACTCAAACTACTCTTACTGCGCTCTTCTCCTCCTTCACACTCTCTAGCCATCTCTTCTTTGACCCCCTCTCTTTGTCGTTTCTTGTTCTTTCATCCCCAATACTCCCTTTCCTACGCACCTATCATCTTCCTTCCTTCTTCACATGGCAATATCATCTCAGTTGACCCTCTTTCAACTTACCTGATATTGCTCATACACTGATAGTTCCCCTCACAATCATATTTATAACCATTTCCCTTCTCTTGAAAAAAAACACTAAAAAAACTTGTAAAAGGTAACAATATTTTCCTTTGATGACTTGCATTTAACTNCCTTCTCTTTTGCCTTTCAGCTCCTCCCTTAGTCAGAGCCTGCCACAGTGAACCTTCCCTCTCAACAGCGCTTAATCTTGTTTCTCTCCTGGTTCTACTCAAACTACTCTTACTGCGCTCTTCTCCTCCTTCACACTCTCTAGCCATCTCTTCTTTGACCCCCTCTCTTTGTCGTTTCTTGTTCTTTCATCCCCAATACTCCCTTTCCTACGCACCTATCATCTTCCTTCCTTCTTCACATGGCAATACCATCTCAGTTGACCCTCTTTCAACTTACCTGATATTGCTCATACACTGCTAGTTCCCCTCACAATCATATTCATACAAATTGCAGCAAATCCAATAAATTAAATTTCTAATTACAAAACATTACATGCTCTTCAGAAATTACTTTTAATCTCCTGCTCTCACAGTCTTATGTCTCAGATTAAATAAATACTTAGAAATATATTTCCAATTACTATCGTAGGATTTCAAGGTCGGCTTTTAAAGCAAATGCATTCGGGTATCCTCTCATCCTTGAGTTTTTCTGTTTTCCCACATTTCCCTGGGAATAAAATACTGTTTTTATTTATGCCACAAATACAAACTCGAGGAAAATGTAATTCTTAGGAAGCCTTCCAATATTTCTCCAAGATACCAAAATTTATTTGGAACAATACTGAAGGTCAATAAGGTCGGATGTTTCTAACAGAGATATGCTCCATTACTCAATTACTTTGTGTTGTGAACAGTTGAAATCCCCTGCTGGGAAACAAGTAAACTGTGCTCAACAGTGAATAGTGAACCATAAACAAGGAAAACCACCAGTGATTACTTTGAATTTATTATATTTAAACCCGTAAAGTTCAAGACAATGTTAAAAAGACCTCTGTATAGAGATACCTTGGGGGCTCACTTGAGTTCAATATTGCTGCTGAGAAGCCTTTTTTGTTTGCTTTTTTCAAAACAACTAAACTGGCAAACACTATCTCGTTGATTCAAAGAAAATACATCATAAAATTTTAGCTCTTACTTTCAGACCCATATAAAATACTAACGACCCAAAACAATATACGGTGGGAACGGGTGAAGCAATTGGAACCAAACAAGGCCGAGAAAATGTACAAAGGAGACCAACGTTGATGTAAGCAGTTAATAATAGCAAGTGGCATTCACAGCTTACTGATACATATTTTCGATAAAATAAATTTATTTACATTTACAAAATACCAAGTGCACTTACCTTTCGAAGAAAAAACAGAGTGCTGTGGTTTTGTCCCTTTCAAGACATCATCAATATGATCTCCATATTCTTTGCCTGAATCAGGCATTTGTGGGATTCGACTTAATCGTGGTTCCTTTGACGAGCTTCGCTTAATTTTGGGTTTATATCGACCAGTGCTTTGATCATCACTTACACAGCTATCGTCAGTACTACTTAAGCTACGAATTCTTGAAATTTCCATACTGATCTTACGTTTTGATCCAAATCTTTCTTCAATTTTGTCTAGTGTTGTTTCGAGTTCCTCGTCGGAATCTAAGAAATCTAAATCTTCGTCTTCCTCTGCAAGTAATTCTGCCAATTTTTCAGCATACCCTGATAAAGGTCTATCACTCTTGATCACTCGTGTTATTTTTGGAGGTCGAGAATTGCAATCGGAATCATCATCCTCGGAGGAATCGTCAATATTTGATGTATCCCCTTCGTCTGAAATTTCAGTGTCCGAAGTCTCATCGTGAAAGCCGTTCATAGTAATTTCTTCATATCCTAATAATCCTGGGTCCAAAGAAGAGGGGGCAAAAGCACCACCATCCGATATTTTTGGTGATTTCATCACTTCGTTATTATTTACAGTCTTAACGTTTGAAACTAAATCAATGCCACCATCAACAGTCATTATCTCGTCAAGAGCGGAATGTACAACCTTATCAGCAAGGTCCTGAAAGTAATGATCTTGTTCTTTCACAACTGTAAGGATGAATGTTGCACTATCATATGCAGAGATAGCAATGTTTTCACTCATCCTTCGTGCATACTGACCCACTCGAATAGAATAATAAACATCGTCCAGAACATCGTCCGTAAGACGCTTGCCATATTCAGCAAGTCCTTCAGTGGGCGGTGTCCACTTTTCGTCTCTTTTTACCTGAGATCGACTTTTCAGAGAACTTGAAACTCCACGCTGAAGGGGTTTTGCCAACCCACCTCTACATCTATCAACGTTATTGCATACTTTGCTACTTGACCCATGTCTTCTAACTATTCTGACACGAGAACTATTACTGCCAGCAGACGCGATGGCTTTGCCAATAATTCCTGTTGAAAGGTACGAAGAAAAGCCTTTTACTGAATCGGTGCACGATATTTTTCCTTCTGGTTTTTCATCTCGAAGGAGATTAACAGAATCGCAAATTGCCGATGTAACAAGATGTTGTGAAAGCTGTTTAGCGTGTTTTGTAACGCATGTTGAATCAAAACACCGTTTTCTACAACTGTCATCACTCGTTTGTGTTGAACAACTGGCATTCACTTCGTTCAATCCATCATGTAACGACTTTTCAACAACGTTATTTGCCACCGCAAACGCACATTTGTGACAAGCTGAAACTCCAGAGTCGCTATTTTTTGGCGCCTGACATTTTGAAGATACAAAACAACTCCTCAGACTCGATTTTGCGAGAATTTCCCTCTGGTGCAGTTCCTTGTCAGTAAGTTGCCCAGGAATGACACTTAGACAATAGTGACATGAAAGTGGATGATCACTGTGTTTTAACGGCTCGTGTTCGATTTCACTACTTGCAAGTAACTCATAGGAGGAATTGTACGAAAATGTTGTATCCTCTACTGTCGCATTGCCAGTACGACTATTATCTCGTTCATAATGATCGTCCGTTCTAAATACGTTTGTGACCTCGCCAATATCCTTAAAACCCCCTCCGCCATCCGCTCTGTTTTCGTTTTCTGCGTGACATACTACGTAATTTCTTAAGCTTCCTTTTATAACATCATTCTCGGTTTTTTCTGAAATAAATTCCTGTTGGGAAGGTTTACAAACATTTCGTTTACGTAAAGGGTCTTGACCACGTTCATCCTCAAAGTTGTGTACAATTTCGTAATTAATATACCCTGCCGGTTTTTTGAGCACACAGTTAGTCAATATTTTTACCTGTGCATCCTTGATATCTCGGTTATTACTTGCACTATGAAATTCAACTCGATCTATGTTACTTTCCTGAACATCAGTTTTGCTGTTCGATGTACCCATTTTATTCCGTCTTGTGGTTTCCACTGAATTGCCTTCATGTTTCACATCGTCGTCATCCTTAGTCAAATCCTGATCGGTGTTGTCATCGTTTCTCGGTCTGAATTTCTGCCTTATTGCCAAAAATATCCCTACAAAGAACAAAACATATACAGCAAACGCATAATAAGTCAGTTTACCAACTAAAAATAATTCAATTCCCGAAGTCATGCCAGTGGTTGAAATGCTATTTTCACCTAGCGATAGTCTGACGTGTGTTGACTAACATCGCAGATTGATAAGGTTATCTTGAAGTAAAACAGGATTTCATTCGATCGGTCAGAGCGAGACTGACAGGAAAAATAACTAAATCAGGGGGTCGTTGAGATTACTTAAACAAAAGCATCAACAGATAATACTGCAATACTGCAAGCCGCAAAAGTTGAGTTTCTTTTTAACAAGTTTCCGTCATAAAAATCTAACTCGACATTTACACCCAATACAAAAGTCAAAAATTAAAAACACGAATTTTTTTTGAATGCTTAACACTAATGCTGGACAATATCAGTCATAATGGAAGAGAAGTTGGAAGCCGCTGAAAATAATATGGTTCTTTGTTAAGAATATCGTGGAAAGATCATGCAGCAAACGATAAAGTTTTACGAAGAGCAGGAATGGAAAAGAACCTGTTGAGGTCAGCTCCGAAGAAGCAGATAGGATCCTTGGGTCACGTTAAGAGGAAGGAGGGTCTGGAGTACTTGGAAAAGTACAGGACGAAAAGAAGGAACCAGAGACAGAGGGCGGCAGCGAAGAACTTTGGGGGGCAATTTGGGGGAAGGCATGTGGTGAACAACTGGAGAAATGGAATACAAACGAGTGAAATTTTACATCTGACAAGGAACAGGGTCCATTGGAACATCATGATAGCCAACGTCTACAGACAAGGCACTTAGAAGAAGAAGAAGGAGAAGAAGAAGAAGAAGAAGAAGAAGAAGAAGAAGAAAAGAAACGCTGACGCTAATGTTTGGGCAATTAGAAATTCACTACTGAAGAAATTCCGTCCTCTTTTAGCTTCAAGGATATACAACATTTCTGAGGATAAGTGTTCATGGTTTGAGGGTTATAAATAGGCATCCACAAAACTCTTATTTCTTGTTGATCAGAAATTGGTAATTTGAGAAACTTGTGACGAAGACAGGTCGATATTTAAAGATCAGAAATCAGACAAGTGTAAAAATGTAGGGTATGCTTACACGTCACGTACTGGAGGAAATACGAATTTCTGCCTTTAAAATGGTCCTTGGCTTAAACCCCGGACAATACAGCAATTGGTATCCCAATGGGGCTTGCACAACAGAGGGCACGGGGGAACCTCCGATATGAGAAAGCCTAGAATTTCAACTAAATTTGAAGAAACAAGAAATAAAATGTGACATTCTTCCAAAATACACTGAAAGTGGGGTTTATTAAATTTGATGTAATCGTGTGTGGTTTGGTATATTCCCTTTTAAATTTGATCACTTAATAACAAGCCCTGTGCATCAAATTCTGAGGTGACATGAGCTGCATACATGCTCACATAAATAAGCTTTTTTTCCTTTTTTTTCTCCATGACTCACTTTTTTTTATTTGCGTTGCCTTCCTAAAAAGGTACAGGCGACATGCCCCTGTGATTCCCTGGTTTAATTGATGTGTCGGAAACCCCCCTAAAAGAATAAACGTGGCCCTCTAAACCAGCACTAGAAAACAAATTTTAAAATAATAGAAATATCGGCAAGATGATGACGAGAGAAATGACTAGTTGAAAAGCTGTCAACAGCCAACAATACCCTGTTTCCTACATCACGCTTGCTCAACAAGAGGTTCACCAACAAAGCTTGAAAATTCCCAAAGAATTAGATATAAAAAAGTAATATAATATAAAAAATAAAATACAAATATATATATGATAATAAAACAATACTCTTTTGGATACATTGCAAGGTTTGGATGTCGATGGGAAAGGCCTACTTATTGTACACAATCTTCACTGGGGCCAAAAGGTAACCATACGCACTAAAAGTGAGCAGAGTATATTCAAAAGCACAGAAAGGGGTGCGCGACAAAGAATAAAGTATCATTTCACCAGACTTGTTTAACCTCTGCAGTGAGATGATCCTTGGGCATGGTGACGAGAAACCTGGAGTGAAAGTGATATTAACCACTTCAGATACACAGTTGGCACAGCGCTGGTGGCTCAGTCTGAGAAATATCTTGAAGTTTTTAATATTGTGGAACAGGAGAGTAAAAAGATGGGACTAGCGTTGTTCGTGAACAAGACAGAATGTATAGATGTGTTAAAGAACCAAGTCAAACTAACGTGCAACATTACATAAAGTGAGGAAGATTAAACAGGTCGACAGCTTCAAGTGCATTGGCCGCACTGCAGCATCAAGTGGAGACTGGAAAATTAAATGATGCGCAAAATTCCAATCGTAATTACGCGCTTAATTTACGCTTTCCAGTTCTTCCAGTGTTTCAGAGCTTCATTCCAGCTCCCTGTCAAACCCGGCGCAAAAGGCCACGTGTGCCTTTTGATTCTATTCAAAACCAGATGTACTAATATTTAAACACCAGAGTAGCAGAGAAATGCTATTCTGACAGTGACAAAAAATAACGAACAATACAAAGAGAAAACGTGTACATTTCAAGGCAAACATGCCTTCAAGGTTCATGGATCAAAGAGACAAAAAAAAGCTAGTTTTCAAGCTCTGAACTGGAATAGCTCCAGTGATGAATGAGAATAACTTTTCACAAACATCCTGAACAAAACTTTTGTTTGCCATTTCCCATTGTTGACTAACACATCAGAAACAAAAATAAATTATTTTACGTGTTAAAATCAAGCAGATCTGTTCCAAACACTTCCCTGGTTGTTTTCCAAATAAACTGTTTTGTTTACATTGACTGTGTTTTACCGATCCTCCTGTTTGGCACATAAATTGGGCCAGAAAACAACAAGAAAGGTGCACGAGTCTGAAGATGCCTTGTTTAAGGAGCATGAAAATAGCACTTCAGATATAAAAAACTATTTCCAGTTTGCGACTTGATTTTGGGAAAGGATTACTGAATCAAAGTCATTGAACACAAAATAATTAAAAATAAATAAAGAGCATAAATGTGACATGTATATTTAGTCGACTGTATAATACGGATCCCAAATCCAAATAGTCAATTTGGCTTCAACTGATATTTTTGGCTTAAAAACGGAGAAACAAATATAGCAGGAAAAAGGATAATAAACTTAAAATGTGGCCTTTATTCCGGTGAATACATAATTTTGCCCCACGAAATTAAAAGCAACTCAATACAAAAAGTTAAAAATTAGAAGAAAACAATAAACTTTGACTTTTTAGATTATTTTTGTGTTCTATTACAAAACTAAATCATAAAAAGCTCCAAAACTCAAAGCGAAGAAGTGTTTCAAAAAATATTACCATTTTCTTCTCTGGTAATTTTCAGTCTACCGACCCCACCTGCTAAAACAGGTCAGAACATCTCCTTACTAAAGTCACAAGCCTGACAAAAAACACCCTACTCTGTTTTCTCAGCTGAAAAAATTAGGTTCTCCCAATAGTATTCATGAAACTATGTCTTTAATCAGAGACTTTTGTGTAAATAAAAACAGATTTTCCTGGCAGACTTTTTTTTATCTACTTGGATCTCCCGAAATAAAATGAGACCTTGTATTTACCTCAACCAAATAAGTGTCAAGAGCAATCATCCATCAGCACGGGGCGAAATCGTTAAAGAAAGAGTCAGCAGTTGTGAAAAACCTGAGAATGAGTAAAATAGTGACAAGGGTTGGAAATATAATAAAATCTGTCTAAGGCAAAGAAAGGAGTAATGAAGTGGGGTAACTGAGATGGACAGATGTAAACAGAGCTAACTTACAATTCCTGGTTCCAATAAGGTTTTAAATAAGCAACTTGATTCAAGCTAACCAACTTTTGTCTCATACATAGTAAATTCAATTCTTTGGCTTTAACACCAGATTTTTCCTATTAACAGAGAGAGAGAGAGAGAGAGAGAGAGAGAGAGAGA
>RDPX01000006.1:6292376-6323942 GCA_003991215.1 Morbakka virulenta | reverse complement strand
TCAGTAGTATACTGGTGATATGATTAATGAGTACGTGATATAAATAGAGAAATGAACAGTGGGATGAAAAAAGAGAAAAAGGAAAGAGGGGAGAGAGAGAGAGAGAGAGAGAGAGAGAGAGAGAGAGAGAGAGAGGGAGAGAGAGGGGGGGAGAGAGATATAGAATTTAATGTTACTGAATCACTGGATTGAATTCCATGAAAATAAATAATCATATTTATCATATTCATTATCCGATTAAAGTTTAAAATAATTCCCTAAATACACAAAATAATGTTTAATATAAAAAATATCTCCCAGCAAGCAGAAGATATTCCCGTTTGCATATATATAAAACGTCTTTGTTGCTCCCTGTACGTTTACCCAAGGAACAGATAAAAACACAGAAGTTTCCAATCCATATTTAAGTTTGTTTGGGTAATTTTACTAAAAATGGGCTGGTAACGTATTAAGCAGTAGTAATGAACCATTGCATTGGTACCTGAATACCTCTCCATGGCATGTTTGTATGCTATTCAAGGGTATTCATATATGATTTAATTCCCGTTTCATCACTGCTATTCAAAACAACAAAGAATATGGACTACCAATATTCAATAAATAGTTTGTTGCTATAATACAAACAAGCAGTATCAACGATTTAACATTTGCATATTTACTTCCTATTGTAGGCGCTCATGCTTTCCCTGTCTTTACTGTTTCAATAACGAGAATCACAACCATGAAATGCTTTGAAGTTTTCTAGTTATTCAATTCCAATACGACTGACCGAGCGTAAAACCACAATACAACAAAAAAACTTGAAATGTTAACTTTCTATAATGTCCAAATTGGTGTCAAGAGCATGTAGTTAACTGTTAGTCAACTGTTCTCGTGGGAGTGAAGTGATGTGAAACCATTAATTTAACTGCCTGTTAATTATTGTACATCAGAAAATAAAAGCATTATTTGTGAACATTTTCAATCACAATACAAAACCAAAAAAAATCGTCAGCTAGAAAAAAACGTTACCCTGTAGAGCTTACTTCGTTTTGTTTATTTGAAGGCAGCTTTTTAAAGTTAATTGACACTAATCAGAACAAGCACCAGGGAGAAAACAAATTGGTTTTCAAGGTAATGAAGTGTTGCTAGCAAAAAACAAACAAAAAGAAAATTCGTCACTTTAGTACAAGTTATAATTTTTTGTTCTCAATTAATACAAACTGTAATAAGTACAAGCTTCAAGCTAAATATACGGGGGCAATGAATTCTGAAAACGGGGTCTCTGTTTTACCTGCCACGACATTTAGTCATCGACTAATAGGCTCACTTCTTAACATGCTTTCTATTACATCACAAACTGTCTTACTCTATTTCTTTTTTCTTTCAATTATTTACTTACTTTCGTTGCAGCTATTTGATAACATTCTCCGTTGCTTTCTTTCTTTTTGCTATTCATGTCTTTTTCTCTTCCTTCTTCACTCTATCACTTATTTTCGTACCAGCTATTTACTGACCTACGTCTTTACTTCCTTTGTTCTATTCATTTTCTATTTTTATCCCCTTCCAGGCTTTTATACTCGTTTACTACTGTGGAGAAGGAAGATTCGTGCTGCAGACCCCTGATCTTTGGGAACCTGCAAAGAAGAAGAAGATTCACTTCTGCGCCAGTTTTTAGTTTACATTGGCTTCCAAGGTCAGTCAGCTAACCTAACATCAACCTGCAGAATCAATGTAATGCCTTAAAACACTTGATGAAGATCCACTTTTGAAGACGCGGCATTCATCTCATGAAATTCTGCCACCTTTGAGTAAAACCTATTTACCAATACATTTTGTAACTTTATAGTGGTCAACCATCACAGCTTGTCTCAACTTGTGTCGTTTTCTTCAGATCTTCCTTGGGGCTCTTATATTCAATCTCTTGGCAGGTCTGCTTCGATAAAGTTGATTATTTGTATCGTGATAGAGATTACCTTATCCCCGAGGTCATCTTGTATCTCTGTTAATCTACCATCTGTCCTTGCATGGAGTACTGTCGCGGCAGTTTCCATTTCCGGACAGGTATTTTATCATCTTATTTTATTGTTCTTGACCGAGTTCAGAGACATGTTTAAAACTTGACAGGTCAAAATCTTGCTGTTACTCTTCAACCTTCATCTCATCGACGGAAGGTGGATCATCCTTGTCTTTTCTGTAGATATTATCATTGGAAGTGTTCTCATGAGCTTTTCTCGGTGGTACCACATCATTCTGTTACGTCTCATGGGACTCTTTTCTCCCAATGTCTTCATCCTCATGTATTTGTTTTCCCTCGTTGTAACAAATCTAACTATGATAGTAGATTTTTTTTTCTCGGACCAAGAGATTGTGGAACTCTCAGGGTTTCGAGTGCCTTTCTCCTTCATGTGACTTAAACGTGTCCAAGGTTAATTCTTATCTTTGGGCTTAACTCTTTTTTTAATTTATTAATTACTTTATTTATTTATTTATTTATTTTTTTTCAAATTAATCAATTTATTTATTTATTTATTTTTACCCCGTTTTTCATTTTTTCGCAGAATTTTTTTAATCACAGTTCCATACAACCTATGGCATCATGTCTTGTATGGTTCTTAACTCCAAAAAACTTCAGTGGTCTCTCGGGGGGGAAGAAAGTAATGATTAGTGACATACGAGACAATGTCTTGATCTCCAGCTCAGGCATTCAAAGTGAGGCAAATTTGTAATTTGGTGGGCATCTTAAATTGTTGCAAAAAATCAAAACAACAAAAACACAATACGAATCAGTTACATTTCGATGCATATTAAATACTTGTTCACTAAAAATTTATACATTGTGTATAGTGGAAAGTACTTTACAAGTGCATGTCAGTTGCAATCAGATGCAATCAGAATCTATATATATTTGATAGATTCAATTTTTCTGCATTTTGCACCTTTTTATTACAAAGTTTTACCAAATTGTGTGATTTGAGTAAGATTTAGACCTATTTATACGAAGCTTAACAACCTTTTTCTCTGCATGTATCAGTTTTACATTAAAGAGTTATACAATAAAGAGTTATACTAAATGGCAGCTTGAAGCTCCAAAACGGAGGAAATACAAATTAATTAAATTTAGTGGATTTTAAAAAAATATTTCGGGATTCCATACCAGAAATTCAAAGTTCAATGGATCTGAAACAAAAAAAAGGGTACAGCTGAGGCGTAGTTGTCGAAACATTTATTCCCCAACGTAAATGGTCACAGAATCAGTCCTGTCCTAGTAAAAATACTTTTTTCGCCATGAAAGATGCAATAATTTTCCTTCCCGAAGCAAAATCTATCAAATATTGTTTAAGACATGGCAAGCTAGCTTTGGCCACATTTCAAGATGGCAGCTATACACATATTTGCGTCACCCATTACTGTGTAACTAACTGGGGATTAGGTATCTAGCTTTTGGCTCCATATCATTGTTGGTGATTCACAGCAGCCTCCCCTTCACTGATTGACCTTCAAAGGATATTTTGGAATTTGCGCAAGCTGTCAACTATCACTGCCTGCCATCCTGCAACCAAGAGAAGACGAGTTCAACCTTCAAGAAATAAAATGAGGTAAGCTGCAAAACTATAACAATGTCCCTACTAAATATTAATCGCTATACATCTAAGGTGCGAGTTTTGAAAAAAGGGAGCCAAATTGGCTAAAAATATTGCAGGGGAGTTCCCTTCAGCAGTTAAAAACTAAAACAGTCTGTAACAAATCTCCCACTCCGTCCAATTTTGTCATTCCTTACGTCGCCTTTCAATGTGACTGAGACAAGCTTTGTTTCCTGTTAAATCATCTAGAATGAGCTTAGACTAATCCAAACACAATATTATCAGTCTCCTATTAATTGTACGCATTTAACTAAGCATAGTGTCTTGAATAACGTCTGCACAATACAGGAGATACTTACTGCACTAGGCTGAGTACTTTTATAGAAATCCCTCCGGCCAAGTAAACGAACAGAGCAGTCTTCTGATCAGACAGAATAATATGACGCAAATCCCGATAACAGTGTTAAGTGTTATTAATATACACGTGAATAAAGATTACAGGTTAAATCGTAGGGATGGTACACAATTCTGGAATATAATCTCCATTGTTAAAAGGAAGCAGATCAAAGACGTGGCTTTGTGTACTGAGTAATTCTTTTCTTTCACAACACGAATCAACTAACCACTCAGCCTTGGGCACTTCCAGCTCTGGTCTCGGAATAACCTAAGTTTCAGAAAACAATATTTAAATCGTGAATAGTGAATTCTGAAACAAAATCTATGTGGAGAATAATTTCTCACACGTTTTCTTCGTTTGTGGCACTTGTTACTAATAATTGGTATATGAGTTTAATGAAACCCAAGTCCAGTTGCAAGTAATCAAGAAGCTATGTTATCGACTAAGTGGGAAAAGGGTTAACAGACCATCCAGCTAATCCATCCCAAACTACTTCAGCAATGAATTTCATAAGTGGGCAACATCATTCTCAACGAAAAAAGGTGAAAGACTTTAAAAGACTGATAATGCCCTCAGAGGAGACTTCTGACGAAAAATGCTCAGTCATCCCCTGTGCTTCAAAAACTTATCACAAAACAGCACAAATTTTCTTCGATTTTCAAAATATTTATGTGGAAATGCATATACTTGTAGGATAGCCAAGTGTTCCTTTTGTGGTCTTTTCACAAAATCAAAAATTTCAAAAATTTAATGTGTTAGTATTGTACTTTTTATCCAAGCATTGTGAGATATAACAGGGATAATTACAGCTACAGTAAAAATAACCCATGGTGAACAGTTGGTGGAGTTCATATTTTTGAAAACAGGAAAGGTTTTCAAAAAAAAATATGTTAAAGAAACTGGAGCAAATTTGAAATCTCTTGACTTCTTGGACTCAGTGGAAACCATAGACATAGGAGCTTTACCCTGTAATGCGTCGTAAGCCTGTCAACGAGCTACGTTTTGAAAAATAATTCTCCCGTGGACAGGCGGTAGTAATTAGGTACAGTTCTTTTTACTCGACAATGACAACCTATGTGATAACAGACATGGAGTTGTTTTGAGGAGTGGGGACATACCTGTCTTGTGTTTGTTGTGTTTTTCTTCAGTACTGGGTGGCATATTTCTGGAAAAGTACACTGTTGATGTGTTTTCAATCACATCAACAGTATATCTTTCATATCTTATAAACTATTGGTGTGACGAGCAACTTCCTTCTTTTCCTATCGAACAGTTGCATCTTGAAGTATCTTCATTTCATATCTTCATTTCTTCTTTTCAGATACAAGCTCGTGGCTAGAAAACTGTATCTCTCTGCTATTCTGGATTTTATACCCATAGAATTTAAAAGCATTTTCTTCGACTCTTGAGTTTTACAGTCATACTATTTTTTATTTTTGCACTATTACCCAAAATCCTTTGAAGTCAAATCAACAAATCTTATATTAACGACCCAGAATTTAATGACCATTAATGGTAAATTATATTTTAAGTGCGTTAGTCAAAAAACAATATCAGTAATAGCTACTTTCAAGAACAGTACGTAACGGATAAAGTAGTTTCTGAGGAAGCAAACAAAAATTCTTGGATCTTGTCAATACCGAAAGGGGAACTGTTGTAAACTATATGTTTTTGAAAAAAATTAACAGGTAATGATTACAATTTTTAACAATAAAATATTTTCGAAGCAACATAATACAGACTAATGTAACCCCCGGGTACCTAATAACGTTGATCGATTAATTTGAAATATACACTTCATGCCTTGAGCCCTGAAGGAATCCCACAGGAAGAATTTTGGGTCATCTAAGATGTTCAACTTTCCTTAAACCTTCGCAATGTACGGTATATTAGACCAACTGAATACGACGACACCTTTATTTCTTCGTTGCGAATGACGAAAGAATTCTATTGAAAATTCACTTTTGGCAGATGTTTGTTGGCTTTTCCTTGATAGGCTACTTGGCAGAGTCTTACCAATCAAAAATCTCTACTAAAATCACAGTGCCCACATGTTTATCATCTGTAGCTGAAATCGATAAAAGTCGCAACCTTCTCCTTTGTATTTTGACGACATTTATTCAGAATTCAAAGTAGCCTATCTGAAATGTTGGTTTGAATACTTTAGTATCGATCTCCTACAGAAACTACTTTGTACGTTCCAGTATGCACGTGCAGTGACTGGTGTGGATTTCGATTTGATTCACCTATAATGATTCTGACGTATTAGAAATCGACTCAGAGTTCAAAACGATGAGGCTTTTACCCAACGAGTCTCGTAAAACTCTGGAATTAATGCGAATATTTACCTCTGAATCTGATAACTTCAGAAATACCAAGCCAACATATTTTTCCGATTTTATTTTAAGCTCTTTAAGTAAAATTCGTGGTCTCACGCGCTTTTTGTTGGTGACGATTTTCTCTCCAACGTTTGCAGTTTGTTATTCAGCACAAAACTCTTTATTCTCCCGGGGCAGTTTTTAACTTGAGATAATCACTTTGAATATTTAGATAGCAGTTTTTATTCTGTTGCCCACCGTTTATTTTACAGTCTTGAAGTTTATCTCCTCCACGATGCACAAGGTTTCAAAAACTCGGATTTCACCGAATTTTGAGAATCAGCTGCCAAAGTAGTTAACATTTGGTGAGTAAAACCCTTCACATAAGCTAAAACTCTAACAGCTGTGGCTTTTGCATTTCCATTTGTCCAAAAATTTCCAACGTACTTACGCTTTGACATTAACAATATTGCCATCTGCCAAAAAAAGTTGTAGCCAATAAAATAACAAAAAACTAACAGACTGACTGAATTTTGTTCATTAACTACAACAGATTCAATAAATTATTTCATTTTGACTCTTTATATATTCCTAAAATATTCTTATTTGACATTTTATCGGTATCAATTTTGGGTAACTGTTGGGGTAAAAAGTACAAATTATGGTGAAAAACTACCTACTAAAACTGATGGTGCAACTCAGTCAGTAGCAAAAGAAATATCATGACGTTTAGAAATGGGTTTTAACAGAAAGCTGTCAGCTGGAAAACTATCATTAACAATGAATGTTGGGGTTGGGTTATTTTCTTATTTGACCCTTAATTTCAATATATGTGTCCTGATATCGTTATAACCTAGATTCTTTTTCAAAAGATGTGTCCATTTAAAAATCATTACTTTTGGGACAGAAGAGGTTCAAATTTAGACGGTTTATTACACTTCTTAAAAGTTAAAGATATATTTATCAATCGCTCAGGTATCGTTTAAGACAAGGAATTTATGTGCAGTTTTCAAATATTACTTCATTTACTCACTGCATTCAATTACCAAAGGTACTGCAATTTTTTCGTGTGTTTCAATATATTGTCATTTGATCGCCTGGTAAAGGGAAAAAATAACAGCTACAACCAAACAACGTTAACGTGACTGATTAGCGGTTTTAGAAATAACTGAAATTACTTGAAGAATCAAACATCCACCATCTTCAACGAGAAATGTCGAGTTAAATTTGGAACGCCGTATGAGATGAACAATAGAGCACCGATTTAACTTTGTGTGTTATGGTATGTGTTATGTAGTTGTTATTTATGACCATTCTCAAATTCAGGTGCTTCTTGGGATGAAATCAGTGCTCTGATTACTATTAGTACCGGTGGGTGAACTCCTATATAAAAAGTGCAACTCATCTTTGTTTATAAATTCATTGAGAAAGCGATGTAAATTTGTGTCAATCCTGGGACCCAGGATTTAAAAAATGTAGTGGGTTTTTGCCCATACTCCGAGAATCTATAAAAAAGGATCCTTTACAGAAAACATATGAAAAGAAACATTTCTAGTTTATACAACGAAACTTGTAGAAAATATTTGCAATTCAAATGCCAGTGAAAAGGTACTTTTATCAACTATTCTGAATCAGGATGAGTACCACCTTTTACATAGGAGTGCACCACTCTCAGCTAATAACAGATCACTTTGAAAAGCTAACCAGATACAAAGATCTGTTACACATCTCTACGAGCAGAAAAACCTCTTCAACGTAGTTTTTAAGTATCATATTAGATGTCTTTGCTTTAACGATATGATCATCTATTCGCAAGGTACAAACCGAGGAAAAAGATATCTTATATTATTTCATAAACCATCAACCTACTGTAATAACTTTGAAAGCCCTATCAACCTTGCAGCATTTGAACTACCACAAATTAGTATTCCACAAATTAGTATTCCACAAATTAGTATTCCACAAATTCCAGAATTCCATACGTAACAACTGAGCGAAACCTGATAGTACTTTTCTGATCATGCGTCTACTTTTCAAATGAAATTGTTCTTGACAATTCCCTCATTGTACGTGTCACTTATATATTATCTATTGTTATGTTTTGAATTTAATTTACTGCTTTTTCCACACCAACAACGAGAAAACTCATTACACAATTCTTATCAATCATCATGATCACATATTTCGGTCTTTTTTCTCGTATTTCGAAACCTAAATGAATTCTTTTACTTGCCCAAATAGCCTCTACTTCTCAGTCCCCATTGTGATTTCTGTAACTTTGTTATTGTTATTATCATTACTATTAATATTCCCATGTTCGTTGAGATCGTTATCATTAACATCGAGAAATACATGTTTTATGAGCACAATATAGCCATCAGGCAGGCAGCCAGCCGAATCAGGATATACCACGCACGTGCATTATTATCTATTACTACTATTTCGCTCATGTTTGGGGTTTAATGTAACACCAAGCACCCTATAAAGCTGGTCACAGTTATAAACACAAGAATATCTATAGGGTGCAAAAGCGCAATCAAGCAAAGTTTAAAGAACATTCTATGGTTAACAAGAGTCATCAATAGGTTTCAAAGAGTAGATTAGTATTAATTAAACCTAATGAACTGGTATATTGGCACGGTAAAAATTATTTTAAGAATGTAGAAAGGCTTTTCATAGTTTTTCTTTAAAAATATGCTAAGCATGTATGCAATCAGAAAGTTTCTGCAAGTCCTCCAAAGTGTGGCTTTGTATTCTTTGTTTTTTTCTGGTATTGCATGGCGTTTTAATGTTTAATAATTGCTTTAATGTTGATTATTTTTAATACCATCTTCAATAACATGAAATATAACAATATTTCTTTAAAATTCTTCAACAGTGCCTCCACTCAATCGGTGGCTGAGAAGTCTACACCAGTACAATCGCGTCTATCAATTATAATAAAACACTTCATTTAAAAATTTACCAAAAGAAGATGTGACAAAATTGTTTTCCAAATTCTAGCAAAAACAACCCCTAAAGTGACACCAATTTATACAAAGCTCAGCTGCAAAGTCAAAAATTCAAATCCTCATATAGTTTACTGCAGATCGGTCCCTCCCCTTCATAGATCAACCAATAAGACGAAATGAGATCAAAGTTGTATCTATCCTTGTATGTGAAGACCCCGCACATACAGACTTTAACGTAAATTTTAAAGATTTGGAAGTCGTATGAAAAATGAATATATCCTGAAGACCTTCTTTGCTTAGTAAATGGGCACTTCACACGACTTCCAAATCTTTAAAATTTACGTTAAAGCCTGTATGTGCGGGGTCTTCACATACAAGGATAGATACAACTTTGTTCTCATTTCGTCTTATTGGTTGATCTATGAAGGGGAGGGACCGATATGCAGTAAACATTGAGGATTTGAATTTTAGACTTTTTCGTAAAGGGAAACTTTTTTCATGATAAATGAAATATAAACCGCCTGCCTTTCCCACAACTGTGATCTGTTTGATACTGCTGTAATATCGTAGCCTGCATTTAAACTTTACGAATGCCAAAGGATGTTGGAATGCTACTTCTACTCTATCTCTTATCAGGAATTAGATAGCCTGGAACTGTCTAGTGTCCAACAATTACCCAGCTGGTATTTCTTATTTTCAGGTCTGAATAATTTCCAAGCTGATATTTGATAAAAAGATAAAATGAGTCACTAAAAGAAACAGTCGTAGATTAGACATGATATAAAAAAACCACCCATTATAAAATAACCCGTCTCTACATTCTGGGTTTGTATGAATTCATAAAACTTGGAGATCCTAAAATGTTGTTGAGTGCCGTGTATGTTTGTACCATAAATATTACATACTTCGACGACTGTATATAAGTGTACCTATATATTATATCACAGGTCATACCAGCATATACATTTAGGTCTGTAATACGTGGATGCATAATTTAATTTTGTTTTCCAATAACCTTTCCAGCTTCCTTTTTGCCTCTCTTTGATTACTTAAGACAGGAAGCTAAAAGGTGGCTTCTTGGATTGATTCGAAAGTAATATTTTAAGCATGATAAATCAGTACAACAATAAATTCTATTTCCCTTCGCTGGGCAATCTTCATCCAAATAAAGTAAAAAGAGTGTGTAAAAATCAAGGTCAGCGAAAAATGCCAGGTACCAACTGCATGGACAGCGCATGCCCCAGTAATCCTGTCATTTGAAATGCATCAACGGCACCCCACCCCTGTGGTATCAATCCATAACTAGAAGACGTCACAAAATAACAAGAGAAATAAATAACCGTCTTGACATTAAATCAATGAATTGATAATTTAGTAATCAACCACGTTTCAAATTTTCATCGCACAGACGATAATGGCACCCCTGAGCATTTAGGGGACGGCGTGTCTTTTATTAGTTGCTTTAGATACGAAAACCCAAGTTCAGTTTAACTCCAATGTTTGAGTACTTCAACTGCTGCCTAAAATGCCCTCTTAAATTCAAAATTAAAAATTTAAAGGTAATCTTTACCACTTCTGTTTGTTTTCGGTTGGTAGATCTGGGACTGGGAAACTGAAGGGAGCGCTTACTTTTGGTGTTGTCGGGGAGTCCAGAAATAAAATAATTCAATGGAAGGAATTCCTAGACAGTCGTGTGGTAGGATAATGCTAACAGACAGCGGGTGCTTTGATCATGCCGTTCGAAGACACAGCGTATTAGCAAACCACGGGCACTGATGCTTCAGGAATATAACTTTATTAAGGTAAAGTAAACTAAATGAATCCAACTTTCAGTCAACTGTCAAACGCAGACAGCCAAAGTAATTTCAGAGCGGGTGGTACTGTGGGGGTGTCACTGGACACAAGTTTTGTGATCTGGCTCACCTGCATGTCTGAAATCATCAGCTGTAATATCTACCTTATTTCACAAAAACTCTGCATCTAATTAAGTTGCACAAAATGGGAAAGGTGGAAAATTAACACCAGCTTGCCATTGCCAAAATTTTGCACGTCCGAATTTGAATTTATTAAGAAATGTCTTGCAGCATACAAAACAGTAATAGCTTTAACCTTAAACTCGGAGGCTAACCCTGATCATATCACAACACTCGATACTAGAATATAAATATGGAGAGCATTGAAAACAAAATTTTTACAAGTCCACAATTAACAGATAACGACAATTGAGATACCTTAATTAAACCCAATCCAAAAATTAACACTCGTTCAACTGACAATTTTTTTTTCAAAATTCGTGTAATTGTTAGATGTAGTTTTAATTTCGTGCAATACGAATTTTCCAAAATATACTTAATAGACAATTGATAAGCTACACAATTGGAAGCAATGAATATATTGGCTAAAGATAGCTAAAGATAGTTCCGAGCTTCTGTTTCCAACAGTGTTAGTTCCATCAAAATCTTCTCCTCATACAGTGGACTGACTTTTGCGAAAAGAAACATCTAAAAGACCGAATTTATGTGGACAATCTGAAATTAAATGCCTTAGAAAATAAACTGAACGCAAAGCGAATTTGAAACATTGCCAACGTAACCTAAAATGAATACGGAAATGATTACCTGAACAGATGGGTCTGAAGAATTGTTTGATTGAGTCGCTCTAAACCTTTTAACATACGTTTTTTCCTTTGAAAATAAGTTTGCTGTCTATCTGTATAAGGTCTGATTTGTAGTGTACTGACATTTTAAAACAATGCAGAAGTCAGTTTCAGTGATCATCCAAAATTCATACAAGTGATACGGAAAAACAAAGAACATCCATCTCTTCCTCAATAACATGAAGCTGATGAGAACAGGTATGGTGAATTGTTGTGTTCTGTCATGCTTTGCATCCGACAAACAAAAGGTAGCAAACAGCTCGATACCGTCAGCTGTCATCAAAAATGCCGAACTTCAAACACAAAAATATATTGAAATAATAACTAGGCAACCAGGCTTAGAAAGGTCTTCCTAACTTGGCAAAGCTAATCTGTTTGATCATAACACAAGACAGGGCTTAAATACAGTATTTCAAATATAACAAGGCACATGACCAATTAAAAACAACAAAGTGATCTTTGGGTCAACAAATTAACACAGAATTTTCTACACTTTAAATCAGGTCCACAGATGAAATCCACGTTGGTTTTTCAAAAAATTTTAGTAAATAGTGGAGTACATATTATCTAAGAGGAGCTCTGGTTTGGTGACCGGTAAAGCTGCATTTTAACCACGAAGTTATAGATTCCATTTACCGCGGGAGAAAAGAATTTGATTGACTCAGGAAGAGTATCGGGCCTTGAAATTCCTCACTGTCCCGATGAAGCTCCTCAAAAGGAAATCGATCAAGCCAGGAAATGTTAAAACAGATGTTAAGGCAAAAAGGGGGGAAAAAAACCTACAGTAACTGCATGTAATATCTTTTCCTTCCAGTAATAAAATACAACCCTGTTAAAAGTACAGAGCTTTGAGGCTCATCCAACCCTGTAGCCTGGCCTGTGGTTTCAGGGTGGCAAAGCTTTTTGGGGAGGAATCATGGAGACAAATTTGTAAAACCGCAACCCCGACACGTTGACTTGAAATTTCAAATGGTATTGGTCTTAATGTGCTCATACTCACCAAGAAGAAAATGCAGTGGTTGTTGTAAAACCCTTTTTACGACAAAAATATTTTGAAACAAGCTGAAAGCTCTAAAGCTATAAGTCTACCTTAAGTCATAACAGTGTGCACCTGAGACGAACTCCCTGACAACACATCATCTAGTATTCCTTCTTCAAAACATCTACCTTGACAAAGATGAAATTCAATGAAATTTCGGAATTGTCTTACCATTTGTGCAAATAAAATTCACTGTTTCAAGAAAGATTTTCATGACATCTTTCAATTCAAAGTGTTTTCGATCAAGGTTCTCAGGGTGAATAATGCAGTGGACTAGCAACAACTCTGAAAAGTTAGGATCGGCCTTTAACAGAGTAATCAGACTTGCGTTTTTTTCAAAATTGGAGGTGCTACGTCGGTTGCTAGACTGATGGGAATATGTAATAGAATCTCTGCTTTTGTCAAGGCTCCAACAAATGCATTCTCAATGTCAGTAGCGTTACGTTGTTTCTTTTAATGTAACTAAATCCAACATTTCTTACTTTTGAGTCACATCAGGGAAAGCATAATGAATGTACATCTCTAGTTGTGGAATGTAAGGATGTAAGTGATTGCTTCATATCGTTTGCATTAGGCTTTTCACATCGTCACTAATCTTAAAAATTCGTCTCTCTGTTTTGTGGCGAGAAGGTGGAGAAATAAGCCGCTCCAGGTTTGTGTTAGTAGGATCTGCAAACGCTACAACGCCAGTTATGTTCTTTTAGACGAATTCTCCATCAGTGTATAGTCCTTTAGCCTGGGCAATGTTCCATGATAAAAGGAAACTACCCTTGGCACTTGTGTCGGCTCCCTTACTTATTAGTGTCATCAAGTATTGTTGGTTATGCAATGGTGCTTTTGGCTTTGACGTTTTTCTTTTCGCACCTCTGACTTTGGAGGATATTTGTCCGAAACCTCTTTGTGAGTTGTTTTGTAATGACATTGCAGATTACTGGATTTAAAGTGGCTAAGAGTGTTTTTACATAGGCAACCACAACGGTTTGCCTGCTTGATGATAAAATGACAAGTACTCCTCCAACTCTGGTTTAAAGGTCCCCTTCTCATCCTCGTATTTCTTTCTCTTTTTTTTCACTCTGTAGACGTCATGTTTAGTACAGATGTTTTCTTTTACAATAACAAAATGGAAGTAGCCCTATACCCATATACGATAAGACAGTACTCATTGGTCTCCAAAATCAGCTCAAACTGAAGTGTTTAAAGTCAAAAAATATTGATGCAAGAAGTCATACGCTTCCCTGTGTCTAGTGTCGGCGGATCAAACAGTCGGCTGGTAGGTTTCCCATACCAAGCTCACCAAACCGAAGATCAACACACAACACCAATGTGGGAATTTCAAAATCGGACGTTTATCAGGAAATAGGATAGAACTGTTTTCTATTACACCCTCAACATTCTGCACATAAATCTTTGGCCAACAGCGGTTTGACCACCCCGGTTATATTTCCTTTATTTGAAATTTCAATATCAAACAGGATAATTTTAACAACAAACTGCAAACCCATTCTCCGGAGGAAGTGGATGAAACCATGAATCGATAGATGTTTTTTAATATTTACATGTTTAAAACTTGTGGTATTATTATTTTTATATTCTATTAGTCCGGCATACACATATTAAAGTAAAATAAAAAAATGTTTTTCTAAACTCTCTTCAAAAATTGGATAACTTTCTCTCTTTCAACCTTCATTCCACCAGAAAACTGTCAACTGTAATCTCTTTCATTAATACCTTATTCTCGAACCCAAATGTACTGAACCACAATCCCTGGTTGTCGTCATCAAATCCCGCATTGGGAGATCAATCTTGGTTAATGTGGAAAACAAACAATGTGCATTGAAGTGAAGCAAACGCTAATTACAACTTAATACAGACTTCAGAGATTGGTGTGCTTTTGCCACGGTCCTTTTTTTATATTTCCAAAGGCAGTTAAACTAAATCCATCCTTCCACCTCCGTTCTCCTGTTAATTTGTATTCTTGATCACACGGATCAAGATCTTTGGTAGATACAAAAGGCTTCGCAAACAGAGAACTTAAGGGCGGGGTTGCCGATGCGTGTTTGGGTGTCTCGCACTTGAGAAAGTTGACAAAAACAAACATCCCATTCTCCCCGTCTTCTTCTAAATGACGAAATCTCATTTCTAACGCACGATCTTCGCTTGAAAACTTCGTGATTTTGGCTTGGATATAATTTTGTTTTAGATGTCTAAACTAAAGATATATCATGAGGAAAGTAAAAAACGTACACAATTTGAATACAAAACAGAGGAGGATTAGACAGGGGTTTCCGGAAAACCCCCTGGCTGGCTGGCTGGCTGGCTGGCTGGCTGGCTAAAGAAATGAAGGATGTTCGTTTTGACACGAAAATAGTAAGTACGAAACCACTCAGTACGAAGCAAGCTGACTGCCAAAACACGTCATCTTGTTATCTTATGTCTGTTCTCTGATGTAATTATTTATTGATTGTTTGTGATCAGATCTACAAGTATTAAGAACAATTTCTGTTGTGAATGTATTGAATGTACATGATAAGCTAGGTGATGATCTCCGATATATTGATTACTGATTAAGTATGTTTGTGTTCTTTGAATTGCTGCTGTGCTTCTCATGGATGTGGTTCTGAAATTTAAGACTATTAAAATGAAAGAGCTTGTAAAATTGAGGTTTTCCTTTGATTTAATTTTTTTATTGTGTGCATATGCTATTCCACTCTTTATCTTTTTTTATACTCTTATGTAAATATTCTGTTGCGTTTCTTTGCGAACGTAGGGTAGTCTCTTTAAAAAAATCCGCCCCTGCAAAATACACTAATCAATGCTTGTAGTCCTTCAGTTGCTTCCGAAATGATACTGGCACTATCGTAGGATTATGAAACAATTCCATTTGGATGTAAACAAAACTTTTTGAGGGTTGTCAAAACAAAAATGAATACTTCTTGTGAAAATTGATTGGTCGGATGACAGGAATCGACAAAATAGTCCCTTAATGTCGTAACGGCTTTTGTTGGTGATGCCTTCCCCCATTGTTATAGAAAGTTGTTATTATCTTTGATAGGAGTCCAATAAATATACCTCTTTTTCATCCTCGACGACCCTTAAAGCAATCATACTACTAAATAACCTAGCCTATGTTTGGCGCAGGGTTGCAAAGTATCATGACTATTTTGGGCTTTCTAAGTTCCCTGGTGAAACTTAGTAATTAAATGGGGATTTGCCTTTAAAGGTGCACCCAAGACACCCTCACTTGAGGTCCCCTGTCAGTGATATTGAAAAACAAGATAGCCTATATTCAACACTGTTTTGTAACTTCATTTCTTGCTTGTAGGCCCGTGTCTTCGGTGAATAATCAAAAGGATTCGTTTTGGGGCTCTTGAGCCCATTCCGGTGGTCATATGGGAAAGTAACATAGCCCTTGTTTAGCACAGAGGCTGAAACCAAATTTGAACTTTCCAAGTTACCCGGTGTACCATTCCGTTCGGTTTACACACTTAAAAAAATACTGGTGATGACAAAGGTAATGACATTGATAACAGAGGCAAAGCCAGAGGACAACACAAAACTACAATGAGCATGCTATTAACCATAATGCAGACACGTAGCCTCATGCTGAGTGAATGAAAGTTCATAAACGTTTCAACTGTTCTTCAATGTGATCACACGTTTTCCTAAAAAAATATTTTTACAGCACTGACTACTTTACCTTTCCTGACATTACACTTCACTTTTATCGTAAAATCTGCAAAAGTTGATCCTACCACCGAATCCTTTTATGAAGCCACCTCTCTTTTCATGATGTCTTACCTCATATTCCTCAATACTTGCCTAGTTTCCTTGTCTATCTATAGCCTTATTAGCCAAGTCTCCTATTCATTCCAAATGCGTCCCTATTCATCTTCTAAGCCCAGATTGCATACTAACTATGTTTCTAACATGCTTACCCAATTGTCGCCTACATCGTCTGCTTTTCCTATTCCACGTTGAAGCATATGCCTTAAACTTGTAAGATTGCTTTCTTCCCATCATGACGGAGTTAACAGCGATATACAGCCACCACTACTACTACTACTACTACTACTACTACTACTACTAATACTACTACTACTACTACTGCTGCTGCTGCTGCTACTACTGCTGCTGCTGCTACTACTGCTTCTAACCCTCTGCTTTCTACAACGTAGGTGTCTCTCCTCGGGGTTGTGACAAAATCTTGCTTGAGTCGTCATCTATATCTTGTCATCGCGGTTGCCACAGGACGAATTTGTTGGCAAAGAGTTCTAGACGGCGATGATAATGTTAAGGTAGCTGCATGCGCAATCTTCTTGCTGATCAAAGCACGTTTGATTACGTAGTACGGAGTTTGCATGACNAACCACTACTACTACTACTACTACTGCTGCTGCTGCTGCTGCTGCTGCTACTACTGCTGCTGCTGCTACTACTGCTGCTGCTGCTACTACTGCTTCTAACCCTCTGCTTTCTACAACGTAGGTGTCTCTCCTCGGGGTTGTGACAAAATCTTGCTTGAGTCGTCATCTATATCTTGTCATCGCGGTTGCCACAGGACGAATTTGTTGGCAAAGAGTTCTAGACGGCGATGATAATGTTAAGGTAGCTGCATGCGCAATCTTCTTGCTGATCAAAGCACGTTTGATTACGTAGTACGGAGTTTGCCTGACTTGGGTGTATGAAGTGAAAGTTCATAGCTGGCCATCAGCCCACTATTCAAAGATGCGGTAAGCGCTTAAAATATTCTGCATGTGTTTTTTCTTTTGTCTGCATGGGATTTTAGATCCTCGACAATTTCAATGGTTTTCCTAAATCTTCACAGCTTTTAAATATGCTTTACACCATGTTTCATTAACCCGTTTGATATCACCTTTTGACCTAATAAACATGTTGGCAAATACAATCGTGGGAAGGAATAAAAAATTCAAGGCACTCCAATATTTATCAATGCATATTTTTCTTCGTTAATTACACCACCACCTTCCTAAGTTGTACTATCATCTGTACCAACCACTGTGAGAAAAAAAGCTATATAAAATTCGTGTTGATACAAAAGTTAACAAAAGTCTTGTCAACCCATACTTTTTCTTCTGTTTTCGATGTCTCTTTTCCCCAAATTATTAGTACCCAACTGATTGTGCCTCGGTAGTGTAGAATGGGATGAGAAGGATCAATGTGAAGAGAAGAAATGGTGATTATAGACGGTAATACATGGAACTTGGCACTGGTTATAAGAACTGAGCAGCAAATGCCTTCAGTGAGAAACATTGACATTAGTTTCGTCTGATATCAGAACAACTGGTGTGTGAGAACATGTCCTTTTACATTCCTCATAATAGCCTGTTTCAAACATCGGTCCCATGTTCCCCATAACTGCAAATGCACTGAAAGCGCTTTAAAAGGTGGTATTAATATCCTAAACATATCGTCAACCTGTCACTTTTGCGACCATATACCTTGGATTGTAAATATCTTTTTTGCTCCTTTTGTGTGCAATATTCCAAACTTCTGTTCATAAACCCTGAAAATGTGACCGATTTTGTCCAATTTTGTCAAACCGATTTTTTCTGATTTTGTACAAGCATACAGCATTGCAAGCAGCTGAACCGGTATGTTTGTTTAAAGTGTTTGAAAAAAAAACCAGAAAAAGAGGTTTTGATTGTTGTAGTGTCTTTAGAATGATTCATTTATTGTTCTTTGAAGTTCAGAAGACGTAGCAAACGCACACTGAGGGTCAATCTGAGCAAAAGAGCCGTTAAGATTTGCAATTTCAACACACAATAGCTTCAAATACAAAAGCTCCACGCACAAAATTTTAGTTATAACTTTTGTTTGGCAATATGATATCAATATTACAATCTTCTCAACTTCTTGAAATCAAATTTGCCTGATTACTATTCAAATATGACAATACTGGATTCAATATGTACAAAGTTCAATAAAGAAAAACTTACTTTGGTTTTTCAAATGTATTCCTGGGATAGTTACTTGACTTATGGGATTTCAGCAGATATTAATTGGAGAGGCTTTAAGAGGTGGCGTTCGTGATTTTAAAAAACATTTTATTGTAATGTATTTTTTCAACAAAATGATAAAGAAATAAATAAACAGAATGGCAAGAAACTCTAATAAAAACATAAGATAATTGCTTCTCTTATTTCATATTCACCCACTATTTTAGCAAAAAGGGGGGAGCCTATCATCAAATGGGGGCTTTAAGAAGAGGCTGATTCAATATTGTGCGCCCTAGACTTCCACACGCCGTGAGCTATTTCTTTGAATCTGCACAGGAGCTACACAGCTAGTGTACGGGGGCAACCATTAATTGTAGTTTTATGGTATATAGATGTTAGTGAACTTCCTATCCTGTTTGAATAATCATTAATTAATGAATATCTAAATGAATAAAACCAATGTACCACCAATCACCTATAAAGGTTTACATGAATAATATTAGATCCACAGTGGTCCTCAGTCTAGCAACCTCACGTATATTCTGTCAGGCATAAAACTGATTAATCCGGACCATGCGCTGGTTTTGTCAATGGCCCATTATCTAAAGTAGATTCCACAGTTTCGACTCAGGCCAAATTAATTCATTCATAGAAAAAAGCAGCATCCGCTATTTTTTGTGTGGTGACCAGTGGTTGATCCTTTTCTTGGGTTTTTTTCTCGTTGGGATCTTTTAGGAAACTCAAGTCACAAAAGTAAGCAACACAGCAAATCATTTAGCACAGTTTCACTTTGCTTCTCACTGAAATGGTCAAATTAAATCCAATACATATGTTAGACATGATCAAGAGACATATTTGTCAATGTGTGATTACGACAAAAGCTCTATGTCACGGTGCTGTGAAGATCTGGCAATAGTGATACTTGATTGAAAGGGCCAATACTAAAACATGTTGGTTCACTCCTCAGGAAGCCTGTGAACCATTTTTAACAACGTTGGTCATCCCCAACACAGTGTAACAAACACTGGGAATGACACCCCAATATAACACACAAATAAACTTTTGTGAGGAAGAAACAAAGTTCATTCTGTAGATAAAACGTTCCCTGGATATGCTTTAAATCTCGTAAATTTGGAGCATTGGGGATACATGTAAAGATAAATATTCGCTAATGTATTTATTAGTGTAAAGTACAGGTCAAGGCAAAGTTTGGAAGTTAATTTTCAACCAAGGAACAAATGAGTTTAAAATTATCCTGTAAGGTGCATACCCTCAACTCGATAATATTGCAGCTAAATGTCTAAACAATTCCTTTTCTTGTTGACTGGCCACAAAAGACCATCACAAATTGATTCATTGAGTATTCAAAATCACTAAACTAACGTGGGTATTTAACTGTCACAACAGCTTTCCTCCACAATACTATCAAATAAGCCGAGAACCCAATAAACGTGATAAACAAAGCACGTAACTCTTCTACGTTTTTTCTTACAGACAATATAAGAGATGATAACTCACCGATTTTCTGATTTTGACCAGCAAATGAGTTTCCAGGTGAATGACACTCCTGCCCAAGCTCACTGAAAATCCTTCTCTCAGATTTGTTCGGAGTTGGCCTGTTCTTTTCATTCAAGCAGAAAACGAGCCTACTTTTGGAGTCTACTTTGAACTAGACTCCACAGATATAGCAAAACACCCTTGACATCTCACAAAAGCGACCTAGTGGCTGCAACAAAACAACTGTGCTATTATTTATCGTATTGTATCGAACCAGAATTTAACTGCGAGGTTAGGTCATAGAAATTCAATCATGCTGTCTGCAGCTGTTCAATGTGGAACCCTTGACAACCAGTTTATATACAAAGCTGAAGCCTGTTGTTGCTACTGAATATATCAATATTTGTTCCCTTTTTTTAAAAAGACAAAGGTTAAGTTTTAATGTAAATAATAATTTCAAAGTTCTTCCAAGTTAGACATCACAAAGAAAATGTAACCTTTATGAAAAAGGAGCTCAGTTTCAGTTTGAATTATGTTGAAGAACAAAAATGGTGGGTGACAACTAATTTGATATTTTCTTGCGGTGATAATCCTGAGGAAAATATTGCCTGGAGGAGACGTGACTTCACAGAGCCGAAGAAAAACAAAACATCGAACTCATATTTCTTGAGCCAAATACAAAACAATACTGCAGGGGTGATTTTATGTTTCTTTATTCTCCTTCTTTCTGAGTTAAGTATTTTGTTTTGTTTTAGTATGGTAAGCTGTGTGTGTTTTTGCAGTGTAAGGCTTTCTATTTGAGAATAAAATGCTTAATTAATGGACGTTTATTAACTTTCCTGATTTCACCTCGCAGCATTACTTGTAACTGGAAAGACTAGACATTTCAGGGTGTGTCTGTGATAAACACCCCTTGCCTTGTCCTGCTGCTAAAACGCGTATTGTTCGACAACCTTCGATTTTTATTAATCTCTTTTGGACACAATTTTTTTTTGGTTTTAACGTCATTTACCCTCAGTAATTCAGGCTCAGACGGTGCCCTTCAGAGGAACTTTGTTTTGGACACAACACACAACCAATATCCAAACACATACCTCAACCTCCAAACGAGGTCTCCTGTAACAACAGGCGAACTCTTAGCACCACAGTTGTCCAAAATAATAATTTAGAAGTATAGATTAAACATGTATTTCCTTCACCACAAATGCCATTTTACCCAACTTAGTGCACATTTTTATACAGTATCCCCCCCCCCCCAAAAAAAACCCAACAAACTTAGTACATTTTCACCTGTCTGCATAAAATCTTAGTCCATGGGTTCAAACTTCAATACTGCACTGTGTCATATGTTGGGGTTTTTTGTCAATGAATATCAAGCCCATTTTGTTTTGCATATAACAAGTTTCGAAGAGCTGCAGTAATGTCCAATTGTGCAATCATGGATCTGCAGATTTTTCTGACAAACTTCAGTAAAGAGCCACAATCAAGTGTGTAAGTTTCACACTGATTTACGCAGATACCTTTTAGAGTAATGTTTTAAGCTCTCATCAGACGTGGTTGAATTTAGTCAGGTAAAGGGTAATCCAATGTCATAAACCATGTCCAAACAGTTATGATGACTGACTGGGGTACCCACAGAAGCTAATATCGATAACAAAATAGACCACTAACGTACCTTCCAGATGTAAAATTGCTTATCCGTTTGCCTTGACACTGTAAGACTCCCCAAGAAGTAGCAATTCATTAACATAACTATTTTCTCAGATATTTTCTCAGGGTTTTCTCGTCAAAACGGCTTTAAAATTTGATAAGCAATGACAGACGTTTCAACTAACTTACATTAAGGGGCTTTTACTCTTGACATTAGATGCAGAACTATATACAAGACAATACCTCCGAAAGATCTATTTTTCTGTACTTATTGTATATATTACCAATGTGGTGACTAACACAGTTTACTATCTATACTATTAAGTGACGTGGCTCAAAGCCCCCTGTTTTGTGATGTGTGGGTATTTAAACAAAAAAAGAATGATTTGACATTTTTTTCAAGAAACAGAGAAGATTAAGAGAGAACAATAAATACACAGAAATATATGTGGGTGTTAAAAAGGCCAAGTTCGGGCTTTTTTCTGCTACAAGTAGAACAATAAGGTTACTACAAAGGTCGATATTTAAAATTTGCATATTTTATGTAAAAAAAGATTTGTAGTCAACAAAATCCTGCACGGAAGAAAAAAGAAGGGGAACCAGGGATAAGGGGCCAACGCTTAGACCAGGTACGACCCCACGGCAGTAACAATATGGGTAGTAGGAACATTCTACTTCTTAGGAAAAAATTTGATAATGAAATTTAGGCTGATATCCCCATTGTCTAAAAAAAACAAAAGGAAAAGCCCAGACTTACATTTGAAAAACAAAAATTAAGATAAGCAAGCACAATAGATATTTAGTAAACTCAGTAAACCAAATACCATCAAAATCAATTCTAATCTTCCAAAAGAAAACATCTTTTATTAGCCGTTTTTTCTTCTTATTTTCTATTTTTATTGACTTTTTGAATTTATTCGTTACAGTAATACGTTACTAATAGTTCCGACTGCTAGCTAGGGTATGTAGTTGTCGTGGTTGACTTTGGTAAACAAAACAATACTGTAACAGGGCACTTGCAGATCAAAGAACAAAACTGACAATTTTTTCTGACTGTTCACTCATTAACAGACACCCACAAGTCAAATTTCTGCCGACCCTGACGTAACCGTGCTCCATCCAACATGTGCCACGTCCACTTTGCAGTCCCCGTCAGTAAAAGTGATTTCACACTGGCTAAGGTAGCAGGACAGCATGTACTGTAGCAGGCAATCTATAGCCATATTTGGGGAAATCTGTATCTGTTGGTTGCGCGTGCTTCATGTTGATCACTTCCCTTTACATCGGCACAACTCTGTTGGTGTTGTTTACTATTTCCAAGATTTTAAATCTCAAAATGGAGTCAAACAGCTTCCTTATTTCTCCCCAAACAATGATCATTTTTCTATTTTTGAAATTGAGTCATAGTGCATTAACGATCGGAGAGGTTTAAAAAAATGAAAGATATGCTAATGTAATGCTCTCCAGCTTCTCAATTGCAACACTTTTTGACAGCATTGTTAAACATAGGTTACGTCATCATTTTTTACTTAAAGAATTAAAGTTAAAAAAAACATGAACTTATTTCATTTTTAAAGTGTGTATGTCTCCTTTTATTCAGGGGTAAAAGAATGTTTATATTTTCAAAATAATGTGACTGAGATCACGTGATAGTTTATCCTTAATGAATTCCGTTGTACAAAAAATGGAAAACCAATGTGCCAAAGTGATTCACGATGGAAAGGATGAAGTACCGTCATTATCATGTCCACATTAACCAAGGATAATGGTTTTTACTCTCTCACTACAAAATCCTTTACCATAACATAATCACGTGCACATGATAATGGAAATAATAAATTTGAAATTTAGAAAGAAAAATGTTTACAAACTTTATAGGATCTACAAAATTAACATTGTGTGAAAATAAAACTGATGTTATTTCATAANATGGAAAACCAATGTGCCAAAGTGATTCACGATGGAAAGGATGAAGTACCGTCATTATCATGTCCACATTAACCAAGGATAATGGTTTTTACTCTCTCACTACAAAATCCTTTACCATAACATAATCACGTGCACATGATAATGGAAATAATAAATTTGAAATTTAGAAAGAAAAATGTTTACAAACTTTATAGGATCTACAAAATTAACATTGTGTGAAAATAAAACTGATGTTATTTCATAAAAATTGGAAGAGTCCTTGATATTGGAAGGGATAAACAAAGGAAGAGGTCTGTTTTGCATTTATTGTTCGCTCATCAATCGACTTTCTCATAAGTCACAGGTTTTGTGTGTATTTGCATTGAACAATTCACAGCTACTTTTTAGTTTTATCATCCATCAGGTGTAATGTTATTGTTATAAAAGGTCACTTGAGTCGTGTTCTTTCACACAAAGTTCAAATAGTAAAGCAGGATAAAATTGTGAAAATAATTCCGGTTTATTTTGTAATTAGTTAGTGGGCAGGTGTATTCTGTTTACGCAAGACCACGCAGATGCTCTCCCAGGGCTTGAAATGTTCAACTTACGGTAAGAGTAGGCATAGTATATTTAGTAATAATGGAGTGACAGCAATAGAAAGCACCTAAGAAATATTAAACATGCCTGTTTTTAATTCGTTAGTTATATTCTAAACAGGTCATACCGTCGGCATAGATTTTTTTGGATCAGTCAATTTTATTTGGAGAACTTCACTCCAGACATTGACATTGGAAGAGGAACACAAAGGAAAGGGTCTGTTGGTGTGATGACATGACAACTTCACAAAGCATTCAAAGGTGTTCACAAAAACCATGCTGATGAAAAGATCTGCCAAAAGTATTGAGAAGTAAAACATGGAAAGTGCCATTTGCGTTGGAAGGGACCAAGAAAGAAAGGCTCTATCAACCAGAGGCAATTCGGCTTTGTTCTCAAACATTTACTTGCATCACTCCAACCCTTCCATTCATTAGTGGATCTCCATCGTATGTCTGTCTATTCAATTTTTCTTGAACGTTGCATCAATTTGTTCATTACAAAATCGATTGGAACGAGGCACCAACCGTATATTTTAGTCCAGTTTGATAATACCTGACATCCCTCACCACAAATCTCTTTGCTTTATCCTGTACCAGATGATGGGTGTTCATTCAGCATAACTAACTATTTATTATATATATATATATAAATATATATATAGTTAGTTAGTTAGTTATCAGAACTTTTAAGTGTTCACTCCACGAAATGCCAGGCCCCTTTACAAATTTTGTACAATTGCAAGGAATCAACACACAAACAAATTTTTATGCCATAGAGAAACTTCGAACTTCTGTCGTCATGTGCGAATAAAATGGATTCCATGAAAGCAGACTACATATAAATAAAAATCATCCTGATACACTTTTAACCCAATCAAGCCCGCCCTCTTCATTCATCCGTGCGTTGGGTGAAGACATGACAGTGCAATTTGTGATGAATTGGTGGTCCGAATTTTATCCTCGCCTTTAGCTCCACCGAAAGATGATAGTCGAAATACTTAATGCTGTTGAAGATACTTCGACATTGGTTGAACACTACCACGAGAGAACGTTTTTCCCTGCTATTCCACTTTCTGAAAGACGACGAAGACAATGTTACTTTACCCTTTCTGGCAAGAGACAGCGAGAAGTCGGATAGGCAGTGCTTGGACATTACAAGGAGTAGACAAAAAATTAAAGAATAATTTTAATTATCCGCAGACAACTTAAAAAGAACATGAAATACTTACAGTATCGTCAAATTTAAACAAGGAAGATAGGGAAATACCGTCGTTACCAAGATCATTATAACAACTGTAATTGAGAAAATTGTGGAATGTAAGAGGAAGAATGAATTTTTCCAAATTTCTAGAGCGGTATTTACTTAATATCGGAGTTCTCGGAGGGTACCTTATTAAAGGAAACATGATAGGTTCTTCTGATTTTTGATATCCAAATTTTTTCAGGTCTTCTAAATTCTCTCCATCTTCATACTTATTATATGCCCTTTCATAGTTCTGATTATGAGTTTTAATATTGAACGTACTCCATTACTTCAAAGATTTTCAGATTTACCGTTGTGTAAAAGACACGTTTTGTGTAGTTAATTAAAATCAACAATCTGAGGTATGTGTTGGTAGGAACAACTTTGTCCAAATTCACTGATAGCATGATTATAAAGAGGGCCCAAATATAATGCCATTTTTAGTTCAAAACATAATGTTTTGAGTGTTTTCTACCACTTCAAAGATAAAAACTTTGTCTAATCATTATCAGAGTTTAAATCTAGTTTCAGTAGCTTAAAAGGCGAGAAAACAAACTCCCAGTAATGATCTTAAGTCGTAAAATAGTACCTGATGCTAGTCATTTTCACAACAACACAATTAATTGCATGAGAGATTAATTTGAGTCAAGAAGGTTTAATGAGTTTTTTTCGCAACTAATGATTTTGAAAGGAGTACTCTTACTCAAAGTGAAAGAAGAAGGGTTCTTCTTAGCAAGAATTAATTGAGTAGTGTTGAATAAAAAATAAACGTTTTGCAAATCTACCAGATGGTGAAGGTAACAATGTGAAAGCTGTCTTAGAGCTAATATATTTCGAGTACCCTGGTAAAATAAATCCTGACATAAAAAGTCAAATGGTAAGCAATGAGCATCCAGTGACGACAGAATAGATTAACGGTAACAATCTGCAACACACCAGATCAGGGAAGTGGACCATGAAAACTATTGTTATTATGACTATTATTATTATCACCATCATTTGTGTACTGTTTTCTCGTAGAAAAAGAACCAGCCGCTTGATTTTTTGTCGTTTATCTACTTGTTTCTCCGGAGTTCCGTACTTGCATTTCAACTTGCATAATTTCACGCTTAAAGACATTGTTTCATCTCACCCTTTAACTTAAGCGTGAGCTCCTTCTTTTAACAGGCTCTGCCTACACCTTGACGATTGGTTCAGTATGTTTTCTCCACCAAAGATATACAAATTGTCTCAGCCTGCCTTCTTTTCTCTGTGATATACACCAGCCCACTGCAGTTGTTGGCATTTCAAACAGCTGAATTCCCAGTCACCATGTTAACATTAACATTTTTGTCCTCACCTCCCATCTCAATGCCCACGCCTCACAGCCACAAACAAACTGGTCGAATCACTGTTTCATAGTCTTGATCTGTACTCTTCTTAGTATTCTTAGGGCTCAGAAAACCAGGTTACTTCTCTACATTAATCACAATGTCTATCAGATATTTTTCATTATATATTTTAATAAATTGTCATTTGTTTTGATTTCACTTGTTACTGTCTGTCTAATAAATCAAATCCTACGATTGTAAAAAATCGTTTTCTTCCCCTGCTAACTCCTGTTGTAAAAAGGAAAGATGTGTTGACCCAGCCAAAGCACAATAGCAACATTATTAACTACTACTTCACCGGAACTTAGTCATGAGGAGTTAAAACTCAATTACTTGAACAACCTCAGAATGATTTTCACGGATATGTTACTCTTGGGCTAATCCAGGATTTAATCAAAAGAAGAATACCGCAATATGCAATAAAAACGATCTCTACTTTGGTCCAGATAAGTAAATGCTTCTCCAGCAGAAAACATGCAAAAACCTGTTTGTGCAGGATATATTACCAGATTATTGTGTTACAAATGTAACTATCAGAATTCTCTTTTTTCTATCTGCCTTTCTTTGCCACTCCTTTTTCTTTCCAAAATCTCTTTTGTAATTGTTTTAGATTGTCTATCTGTTGCATTTAATTATATAATTGATATTTCTTCTATCCATTATGGCTGATCGCATAATAATAATAATAATAATAATAATAATAATAATAATAATAATAATAATAATAAAAATAATAATAAATGAACGATAATAATTATTAATAATAATAACTATTCGTGGAAAAACAGCTAGAATCAGACTCTTTGATAAAAGGAGTCGATTCCACAAGGACAATAACACGTTTCCCCCAAACGTCTATCGCTCAAAACAAGTATTTCAGTACCTAACCCTGCTTAAAAGCAAGAAATCCAATGGTTCTGGGAAAACATCTGCTTNTCTTCTATCCATTATGGCTGATCGCATAATAATAATAATAATAATAAAAATAATAATAAATGAACGATAATAATTATTAATAATAATAACTATTCGTGGAAAAACAGCTAGAATCAGACTCTTTGATAAAAGGAGTCGATTCCACAAGGACAATAACACGTTTCCCCCAAACGTCTATCGCTCAAAACAAGTATTTCAGTACCTAACCCTGCTTAAAAGCAAGAAATCCAATGGTTCTGGGAAAACATCTGCTTGGACCCAAAAACCTATAACTTCGATACCCCATGGATAGAAGTAGACTGCCAAGGACATACAGGAGAAGCAATGGGGTGAAGTATCTCTTGAGGAGCTACAACTCGCCTTGCATTAGTCCAGTAAATGGAAAGCTCCTAGGAAGAATAAAATACCAAACTTCTGGATTAATACATTCCCTTCTTCTCGTCATACGCTCACCTCTCTCTATAACCATGTAATTGTTAATCCACAACATGTCCCATCTTGGCTTGAAAATGACGCAACTTATCTGCAGTCAGAATGTGAAGAAACAGAAAATCTTAAAACCTACAGACCCATTATATTTCTGACCACTATGTATAACATTCCAATATCTATTCTTCCTGAAAATACTTTCTCATTTCTCACTACTAATGGTATTTTTCGTAATGAGCAAAAATATTGGTAAGGGGCTCATATGGGTGTAAAGGCCAACTTTTAATTAATAAAATGATCCTGGAGGATTGTCACAACAGCCATAAAAATGTCTCGATTGTTTGGATTGACGACAAGAACGCTTTCAACAACATTCCACACAGCGGGATTAAAAAATAACCTCAAATTTACAAAATCTCATCAGTCATAAGAAAATTTTGTCATACTGCATGAAAAGATGGAAAGCAACATTGATACTCAATGCTGAAAATGATAACATTAATGCAGAGGATATCAACATAAACTATGGTATATCACTCATAAGTAAGCTAAGCTACTGAATAATACTAAAAGAACTTAACAGGTGTTTGACAAATGTATCAACCACTTATTGTACATGGGTGATTTAAAGTTATTTGGTGAGAATAATCCACAACTTGACGGCCTACTCTCTATCTTTTGCAATTTAGTGGTAGTATACGTATGAATTTTGGCTTGGAGAAATGCGCAAAAGCTATATTTATCCCAGGTAAGGTCTTAAAACCGTCCAACATAACGATAAATCATAAACCATCATTAAAGAGTTAGATCCAGAGGAAACGTATATGGGAATATTACAGGGTGATGGGATCCATCATTCTGCAATGAGAGAGAAAATACAAAAGGAATACTAGGGCAAGGCCAGAGCAATCCTGAAAAGTGAACTTAATGCAAGGAATAGGATAGACGCAATAAATTCATTGGGCTTACCAGTAGTTACATACAACTTTACTTATATCAAACTAGTCATTAGCAGAAATCAAGAAAGCTGATCTCAAAATCCGAAAACCTTTTACCATGTGTAGAACGCATCACCCCAAAGCGGATGTTAATCGTTTGTATCTACCTTGGAAAGAAGGAGGGAGGGGAATCATGCAACTTGAAATGTCACTTGTAACATTGACTATTGGACTCAACATGTGTCTTGAAAACACCAAGGATTGGATGGTTAAATTAGTGCTCAAACACGAGGAAAAGAGAAAACTACATTATGTTCCCAACAATGCTTCTGAATATGAGAAAAGTTTGAATAGTTCTGTCAATGATATTCTTATAACTGAATTTTGTAAAGAAAAATTCAACTTTAAATGCAAAAAAGGTAAAGAATCTTGCTGGCAGTCTGCTGGCCTTAAACGTCTAATTGAACAATAAGAGAGCAAAGTGAAACCGAAGGATGCATCATTGCAGCACAGGACCAATGTCTTCCAATCCGAAACTATCAGGCAAATGTACTAAAAAAATGGTGCAAATCTACCATGTTAGATCTGTAACCAACATAATGAAACAATCAAGCATAGTTTCTGGAGGCTGAGTATAAAAATCGGCATCTTAGGTTTGGCCAATATATACACTAGATGGTTTGTAGAGAATTAAACCTAACTTCTTCCCTATGAAAATAATTGGTGCGAACATAAACCAGCAAAGGTTGTAGGAAATAAAAATAATCTATTCTATGTGACTTTAGCATACAGACAGGGTAAATGATGCAGGCAAACAAACCAGATATTGTTATCAAAAACCACTGAAAAAATTGTCTCCTGATTTACATGACAATACCAGCAGATGATAATACCTTTCTTAAAATCTTTGGGAAACTGAGTAAATACAGGGATTTTGAGATTGAAATAACAAAAATATGGCAGTTGAAAAGGACCACAACACCTGTTATTGTTAGAGCACTTGCTATGCTATCTACGAATGTTGAACAGTATTTCAACCAAATACCTGATAATCTATTTCTAACTGAAATCTGAAAAATTGCTGTCATGGGCACATCACACGTTTTGCAAAAAACGTTGTTCATTTAAATTATTATACAAAAAGTTCAAATATTCCGAGGCACAAAAGATGGAGAGAAAAGAACTTACATGGAAAACTGATCAGAGAAGAAGAAGATATAAAGGATGAGTCTCCTAAGGACTAGTTAAGGAAAGGGCTCTTAAAATAAAACAACAGAAGAAATGGAATTTTTCCAAGAACAAGTATTGCGCAAAAATTGGATTAAGAAGCATATTGATAAATAGGACATAAGTGAGAAATGCAGAATTTGTGGCAAAAGTGAAGAATCAGTTAGCCATTTTATAACAGAATGGAGAAAACTGTGGAAACGAGATTACAAGAACAGACATGACAATATTGCAAAAATCGTCCACCGCGAGCTTTGTGAAAGATATGACCTTGTTCAGGGAGTAAAATGGTAAAATCACCAACCAGGGAGCGTTATTGAGAACGAAAATGTGAGAATTTTGTGGGACTTTAATATACAGGCAGATCACTATGTTGAACGCTGCCGCCCTGATATCCTGATTTTTTAGAATGATTCTAGAAAGTGTTTCATCATTAACTTAGCATCTCCTAGCGACAAGAGAGTTGTAGAGAAAGAACAAGAGAAAGATGAAAATTATTCCGACCTTAAGAGAGAAATGAAGAAAATACTGAAATGCTCGTATGTTGAAATAATTCCAATTGCTGTTGGAGCTTTAGGAATTGTGTCAAAGAACTTGGAAAGCTGGATAAAGAAAATTAATCTAAGAAGCAACACATCACAGTTGCAGAAAGCCACCTTTTTAGGCACTGCTAGAATACTGAGGAAGATTCTTGTGACCTGAAGGTGCTGGTTGAAGCCTGCTTTCAACAAGATCACCGGTATAACATCATCACCGAGACATAAGAAATAAACAAAGTTCATGTCCAGCATGACAGCCCGCACAGGGAGATGGTATTCACCTGCCAGACGAGAAAACTTAACCCCGGCTACCGACCACTAGCTTTAGAGGCTCAGCACCTACCACAATATG
>RDPX01000006.1:6256911-6276064 GCA_003991215.1 Morbakka virulenta | reverse complement strand
GACGTTGGTGTGGAGTGTCCTGTTGTATGGATCAGAGTCGTGGGTGTTAAAGAAGGAAGATATCAAAAGGCTGGAAAGTGCAGAAATGTGGTTCTGGAGGAGAATGCAGAAAATCAGTTGGGCAAAAAGAATGACAAATCAAGACATTTTACAAGTTGAGGAGAGCGGAATGCTTATAACAACTATACGAAATCGCCAAAGGAAATGGATCGGACACGTTCTGAGACACCAGAGTATGTCAAGAGATATCATTGAAGGACGGTTGCCTGGAAAACGAGGCAGAGGAAGGAAAAGAATAACTTTATTAGACCAGTTCAAAAAGCAAGTTAATGGAAGAATGGAAAATTATTCAGATATCAAGCGGAGAGCCGAGGATAGAGATGGATGGCGTGTATAGCGCTAAACCTGTCTGAGGACAGACTACTTACAAGACAAATCGACTGCGATTACTTCATTGGTATTGCTCTTGTTAGCATCTTCAGTATTCTTCTCTTCTTATGCTGTTAAAGAGTTGCTTCGTAACAATAACATAATTGTTTTTCATGTACCTAACAACCACACCAATCTATTTCAGCCTTTAGACATATCCGTCAACAAGAGTGCCAAATGCTTTATTGCTGGAAAGTATCAAGATTGGTATGCCGAAAAGGTACCAGAGCAGTTACACAAAGGGATCACTGCTCATAATGTTAAAATAGATGTCAAATTAAGCACCGTTAAACCTCTCCGTGGAACATGGATTATTGACATGTACAAACGCCTAAAAAACTCCTAGAATATTGTTAATAACGGTTTCAGGAAAGCACATATCACTGAAGCTGTTTCAGAATCTATTAACCTGGTTAGTCTTTGTGAAAATCCTTTCCAGGAAATAGAAATCGTTGTCGAATGAACTCAGAAGTTAATTTAAGAACTATATTGTTATTTGTTTATATTATGAAATATAGTTAATATTTGGTTGGTTGTTATTTTGTTGACACATAACTTATTTTCGACAAATATTTGACTTAAACAATTATGTTTAAGTCAAATATTTCAAGACCAATGCAGAAAATTATACCTGTACAGGCAAAAAAAAAACTTTGAAAAGTAAACCCCGCTTTTGGACAAAATAACCATTTTTTTGATCTTTTTTTACCCCAGCATTTTTCCGCTACACGCGAAAAAATAACGCCATTTAGGGCAGGCGTAAAAAGGGACGATAAGGTAATCATGCGTTCCGAAACCCTTAAGAGACTAATCTTACCTCTTGTAATTCAAGATAAATGAATATCTTTATGCTGCCACTTGAAATTTAATTCATCTCGTTGAACGATCCCTGCTATGTTTTCATAAAAACATAGCAGGGATCGTTCAGGAATATTTATGTAGGTGAGTGGGGATTTCATAATCGCCCAATTAAGTTTTGAATTAGTGGCTACTTAGTGGCTACCATTTCCTGCCAGATATAGTTGGACAGAGATGTATCCCTAGAGTAATTTTTGTGTTTAAAGGCTTTTATATTTTATACTTTGACAGTTTTTAATGGAAATACAGTAAAAGTAAGCTATAACTCAACTGGTCACATTGAAGAATTAATAAATATCCACAACAACAAAATCTTACCTACAAAAAATCAGGACCGATCAAAATATAAGTACCCCAATAAAAACAATTGCCCAGTCAATGGACAACATCGTATAGACAATTCCATTTTTCTATCTATCCATCTATCTATCTATCTATCTATCTATCCATCTATCTATCTATCTATCTATCTATCTATCTATCTATCTATCTATCTATCTATCTATCTATCTATCTATCTATCTATCTATCTATCTATCTATCTATCTATCTATCTATCTATCTATTTATCTATCTATCTGTCTATCCGTCTATCTATCTATCTATCTATCTATATATCTATCCATCTATCTATCTATCTATCTATCTATCCATCTATCTATCTATCTATCTATCTATCTATCTATCTATCTATCTATCTATCTATGTATCAACCTTATCTAGCTAGCTAGCTATATATCTGTCTATCTATCTGTCTATCCGTCTATCTATCTATCTATCTATCTATCTATTTATCCATCTATCTGTCTATCCGTCTATCTATCTATCTATCTATCTATCTATCTATCTGCCTGTCTATCTATCTATCCATCTATCTATCTATCCATCTATCTATCTATCTATCTATCTATCTATCTATCTATCTATCTATCTATCAATCCATCTATCTAGTTTATATTATATTTTTCTTTGTTTTAAACGATCCAATAGCAAAACTTTTTAACCTGTATCCTGTAAAAATTCTTGATTTTATCGACTCAGTAGAAGCCTTTGACATATATATATATATATATATAATATTTCCTTATATATTCTTAGATTTCTGAATATCTCGTATTCAGAAATCTAAGGATGAGGTGCATGATGCGAGTCCTAAGCTTTTTCTGGGGAAATTTTTGAGAGATGAAATTTTTCAAACTGCAACATGCAGTTTAAAGATTGTTAAGAAAACATGAAACTAGTAGTAACTGCTAAATTTGTCTAGTTATTTTGTATACTATACTGGATTTATATATATATATATATATAAAGTATACTATATATGCACATATGATATAAGCAGATAGAATAATATAGGTTCATAAAAATATGCGAGTATACTATATATAGAGCGTATTCTATATATGTATATACAGTATACTATATATATAGTATTCGCACATACTCTCTATATATGGTATAAGCAGATAGAATAATATAGATACATAAAAATATGTGTAGGGGTAAATCACTCAAGGATATGAGGTATTTAGAAATCTAAGGATAGGGTGCAGTGGGCACAAAAGAAAAATATGTTTGATTGCGCCTACTTTTGTTGTAAAGAACACTCACTTTATTGTAGAAGATAACTACCATTTTGAAAATAAAGAAAGAAATTAGAATTGCATTAAGGTACCTATCTTCTGAAATTCGAAATATTCGGAATTCATTCTTGGGAAAACAATATCATTATCGTTGTCATGGCAATTTTTAAAAACTCGATAAAACAGTTTTCTGATTTAGTAGTACATGCTTGTAATTAACATATGGTACTCAAAAAGAAGATGTCGTCCATTAAAAAGTTTGTGCAAGGAAAAGTTTCATAATATGTACAGGATATTTTTTTTTTTAAAAAAAGCAAAATGGACTTTTATTGGAGTATTTTCTATCTGTTTATTAATTGATAAATATTTTAAAATACCTCCATAGGTATATTTCCAGTAAATGACTCCATTGATAAATTTAGATGACGCGTAAGTATATTTGCATTCCATTTTTCACCTAAGGGTATCCTGAAAAACGACTTGCACACAGATTCCCTAATTACACCTGGGTATTTTATTCTTCGGTAGGGTGTATCATTTTAATTATTTTTTTGCATTAAGTTGCCTATGGCAAATCCAGGACAAACTTAGCTCCTGCCTTTCCTGTCCAATAGAAAGCAACATTGTGCAACCATCCTCATGTATTTGAATCTTCTGGGTAAATTAGCTCTAACTTTCCATTGCATGCCATTTAGAAGGTTCCCTTAGTGACAGGGTTCCTTTGTTTGACTGTTCGAAAGAACCGAAGTAGAACCTAGATTTTACCAGCAACATTTTGTCAAGCAACAGCTTCAACTTACAACACTATACGATATCCCACTAAGGGTCACTTAAAATGCAGCCAAATATTAAAGTTGCCTGGCACAAGGCATTGTAACCCTTCATACAAATCCATATCTCGGTATTTCTAAACTATATAATTCTCTTTTTTCGTTATGTCTGTGTCTTTTGGAAAAGAGAGGTCTGATAATTGCAAATCTTGACACTAAAAATAATCATGAAAACCTGACGTGGCAATGTGTATCAAATGTCTTTCATTTCAAGAAATTGACCACTTCAGATCTTAATGATCTGTGGTTTGAGTCTCTATGAGATAAAAAGTTACCAGTCTATCTCTGTCTGTAAATGGTTGATCTTATCTCTAGACCCTGCACAGTAGACTGGAGTGTCTTGACGTAGCTACATCATTAAAATTTCGCAAAGTATGTAACAAAAGTCCATCAATATTGCAATGTCAGGTGAGGCACATAAATGTCTTACAATTAGAAGAGTACATTAAAATGATATTTACGTAAATCTCAATTCTGTCATTGTTAATTAATTTTATCATCAATACAACATACAATCAGTACACCCCGGTAACACTGGGTGCTTCAGCTTGTCATATATATAAATATATATAAATATATGTGTAAATATACACATATATATACATATACATATGTATATACATATGTACGTATATATACATATACATGTATATATATAAGGTTCTAATAATCACTATTGCTTACTACTTTGTTACTTAAAATTTACTTTATTTTCTAAAAATTATTTTTGCTTTGCTGTTATTGCTCAATCATTTTGGTATTTTTAATATTGATCTCATGGCTTCCTTTTTCTCAGTATGTATGAGTTTGTAATACGTAGTTTCCTTTCTTTGTAATTTGACAGATAAAGTAATCACAAATCCTGAAATATATGAAGAAAGGGGGAGGTTCTTGTTTTCGTTTCATAAACATCACTAGTTTTTGGTATCAAACATGAATATTTATTTAATGATGAAGAACCATACAAGGTATAAAGCTACAAAATTTATGGAATTATCAAAAGAAAAAGTTAATAAATCTTAGGCCTTGAGGTAAGAGTCTACCTCAGACTTTAAAATATTGAATATATGATGGAGGAAAGCACTCAAAAGCCAAAGAGTTCCACAACCTGGCTGTCCCAGAAAAGAAACTACATGTATAGAAAGATCTGTTATAATATTTAATATTTATTAAATATTTCAAATTGGTCGAAAGCTTTTTCGCTGGCACTGAAGTGGACCAGAATGCTAGAATGAGAAAACAAAAGTCAAGTTGCTTTTATCAATCCTGAAAAAAAAGAGGATTGTAGCAACCCGCTTTTTTTGTGACTGGCAACACAGGAGTGTGGATGGAAAGTAAATGAAAGGAGTACTGGCTTTATGTCGTGGGAAATTGTGTTAAACTTTCTTTTTTAGAAAATTTTGGGTCATACAACACACAAGGCACTCGTACAACAAAACTTATCATGGTAACTTATGTTTTTAATGTACGCCATACAAATCGGGCAAATAAGTAAGTATAATAGTATTTCAATCTTCAAAGCCACCTTCATGTTCTGCTACATATATTTGACCAAAACAGAAATATACTTAACATACTAACAAAACAAAGTGTCGACAGATGGATGTGATCTTTCTTAAGATATGGAGACAGCACAAATATATGCTTGCAAAAATCATTTCAAGCCCGAAAATGTTGCAATAATAGGTAAGTTTATATTTTTTGCATCTTAAATATATTTTGAAGACAAACCAAAAATCAATTCATAATTTATTCTTAGTTGGTCCAAATGTATAAAAATATCTGGAAAAAGGTCTAAATTGGTGTTTTTAAAGAATGCATCATCTTGCGTAGACAGTATCGCATTGTATTGATAATTGCCTTCCAATAGGCTTATTGATTTAAAGGTACATAAAAAGTATATACCTCGTCTTCCTGCGTTTAGGCCCACGGGGTTATAATTAAAATTTTGTCGATTATAAAGCCATAGCCTTATAAAATTAAAACACAGTGTGGAATTATGAATGAGAAATATTTCCATTTTTTCCTTCAAAACTTCCTCAAATTAAACAAATGAGAACAACCGAGAAATTACAACTACAACAGATAAAAAATCAGTTATTCAATGTCAATTTCAGTCTTTACAGTCAAAAACAGTAGATTCGTCTTCAGTTCCAAAGTCGTCATCTCGTAAGTCAATTTCTGGGTTATGTAAGATTTTAAAATACCTTGCTACCTTATCTTGATCCTCCAGCCGCGTTGCAGCAACGGGCCACAGTTCTCCTCCATTTATCACGGTCTTTAGCAGATTTTTGGGCTTGGAACCAGTTCGTACCACCAGCACGTAGGTCTTCAGTGACAGTTGATCTCCAGGTCTTTTGGGGGCATCCTCGTCGTCGTTTACCAATCGGTCTCCAATTCAAAACTACTTTTGCAGGGCGAGAATCAGGAAGACGGACGATAGGGCCCATTATCTGCAATCTTAGTCGTAAAAAGGATGATGCTTAAGTATTTTGTAGATGCCTTCTCTAAGGTGACTAAGTTTGATATTCTGTCTTGCCATGTGATTTTCATTATCTTACGAAGACAGTTAAGTTAAAAAACGTCAATGCTGTTGTAAATCTTTTCAGTTCCTTTCCAGCTTTCACACGCATACAAAAGGAAAGAAAGTACCAGGGTTGAGAACAGTCGCAATTTTACTGATAACGATATTACATTTCTAAACAGGTGTAAGTTTTTTGAAAACTGATGCAGCTTTCCCAACTCTTATTCGAACTTCTACTTCTGTATCACCGACGTCCGATAGGCAGCTTCCAAGATATGTAAAGTTCTCAACAAAATCCAAAGATTTACCCTCAACAATTATATTCTGGGCATTATTATGTTTTTCTAGTAGTTGGATTTTAGTTTTATTGTCACCGATTCTCAATCCCACTTTTGCACTAGTACTCTGTAACGAATCTGTCATTGCTTGCATTGTGGTACAATCCTTAGCTAGTATTGCAAGATCATCAGCAAAGTCTAAGTCAGTCAAACAACCATTGTTCCATTGGATGCCATAACACCGGTTATCTAAAGCTTTTTTCAGCACGTAATCAATAACGATCAAGAAGAAGAATGGAGAAGGGATGTCACCTTGTTGTACACCAGCATCTATGCGGAATAGTTGAGAGACCCCGGAATTGGTCTTGACACAGCATTTGGAATTTTTATACATTCGTTTAAATATTTCAAACTTCTGAGGAATACCATACGTTCTCAGGATCTGCCACAAAGCAGGACGATAAACACTGTCGAATGCCTTCTTGAAATCAACGTAGTTTATAACAAGAGGGTGCTGAAATTCAAGTGATTGTTCTATGATAGTTCGGAGAGAAAATATTTGCTCGTTACAAGATCTTCCACGTCTAAAACCGGCTTGTTCTTCCCTGAGTTGGACATCGATTGAACTTTGAAGTCGTTTAAGAAGTATTCGACAAACTAATTTTCTTGCAATACATAAAAGAGTGACCCCTCTCCAATTATTGCAATCCGATAGGTTGCCCTTCTTGGGAAGTATTGTTATAGCGCCTATTTTCCACTCTTCAGGGATTTTACAAGTACTCCAGATAACGTTTGTAATGGACGCTAATTCTGTAACCATAGCATCACCACCGCATTTAAGAAGTTCAGCTGAGATGTGATCAAGTCCAGCAGCCTTGTTGTTTGGTACTTCACGTAAGCATGGTGAAACTTCATCTAATGAGAAGTCGTCAAGAACAATATCAAGTTCTTCTACATCTGTCAATTCATCAGTAAAATTAAACGTATCAGTAGGTATCGGTTGGTTTAATACTTCATGAAAGTGTTCAACCCAACGTGTTTGTTGCTCATCAGACGACAGTAATATTTTGCCACTTTTGTCTTTTATNCATTTAAGAAGTTCAGCTGAGATGTGATCAAGTCCAGCAGCCTTGTTGTTTGGTACTTCACGTAAGCATGGTGAAACTTCATCTAATGAGAAGTCGTCAAGAACAATATCAAGTTCTTCTACATCTGTCAATTCATCAGTAAAATTAAACGTATCAGTAGGTATCGGTTGGTTTAATACTTCATGAAAGTGTTCAACCCAACGTGTTTGTTGCTCATCAGACGACAGTAATATTTTGCCACTTTTGTCTTTTATTGGTACCGATGTGTTTGGTCTTGTTCCCGTTAAGTCCCTCACAATTCTATATAAGGAGTGGGCATCATTTCTGGAAGCTGCTGTTTCTGCTTCACGACATTTGTTCTCAAACCAATTTTTCTTATCGTTTTTGCAGCTGTATTTTACTGCTTTGTTAAGGTCGTTGTATAGATGTCCCAAGTTCCTCATATCTGACGGTTGTTTTGCTTGATCCCTTTTTTCTTTGATTTTCTTACGTTCATCTATGACTGTCCAGGTGTCATTAGATATCCATTGTTCCTTTCGAGAGCCACGTCTATAACCGATAGTTGATTTGGCCGCGGCCTCGACTGCAGATTTAAAATTTGCCCATCTCTCTTCAATATCATGTGTTTGTTCAAGTGCAGAAAACGATTACGAATCTCGACACTATAACGTTGATGTACTGCCTCATCTTTCAACTTGGTGATATCTAGTGCTTTGCGTTTTTCAGACTTCATCAACCGCTTAAACTTAAGTTTAAGTTTTCCCACAACTAGGAAGTGGTCACTACCACAATCCGCTCCTCTGAACACACGCACATCTCGTACTGAAGGTCTCCACTTACTACAGCTTCCTATGTAGTCGAGTTTCTTCTTTGTGACATGATCAGGTGATAGCCAGGTATACTTGTGAATTCGTTTGTGTTGAAAATATGTATTGCTTATGCTCAAATCATTGAAATTACAAAGGCAAACAAATCGTTCACCATTTGTTGTTTATTGAATTGGCAATGCCGTCAGGGCCCAAGATCGTTTCAAAGCCCTCTCGAGATGAATCAATTTGTGCATTAAAGCCACCAATAAGCAGCTTTATGTCATGATTTGGGACATCGTTTAGTGTGTCTTGTAAAACATTATAAAATTGATCTTTCTCGGTATCACTGTATTCGTTTGTAGGAGCATAAACTTGAATAATAGACACTTTAGCATGAATGGTTTGAAAACCAGCTATTATAATGCGTTCGTTGATTGGTTTCCACCCCAACATTGCTTTCTCGGCTGACATTGTCATACAAATTCCTACGCCACGAATATGATATTGTGAATGTCCAGAATATATAATCGAAACGCCTTCAGAAGACAATTTACCACTGCTTGTCCATCTCGTTTCGCTTAGACCAAGAATGTGAATTTTTTAGTTAATAATCTCTTTCAGAACTTGGGAAAGTCGTCCTTCTTGATGTAACGTTCTTACATTCCAGGTCGCTATTTTTGTAACTGTTTCAGCATTGAAATTTTTTCATTTGCAACATTGATTGCTCGGGATACAAGCGTCCTTTCCGCTTTGACCTATTTTCGTCATTATAACATTCGATGATGAAATCCCTGTTTCAATACTGTGAGTTAAATGAATTTGATCTGTGGTTTCTGTAGTAACAGTTTTTCACCAGATAAGGTTACTAGCCTTATGCAAAACCAGACTGGATATACTGCCAGTAGGTCAGTCCCATGCATGGATTTAGCCTACAGCTGGCCGAAGCTCACTGCAGTTACCGTCTCCCGGGTGTGCTCCTCACGTGTAGAAGCCTTGGACCCACCATGCATGGTGCCCGCATAGTTCGGTGCTAGAGACGGTGAACTAAGGGGGCTCAGGAGACGGTTTTAAAATATAAATGAAATATTTCACTTTCAATAGAGGCTCACAGTTTTTCCCATTTACGAATGTTCTTTTAATCAACAGATCAATTTTAGCATTCCCAAAACATTTCTACTTTTTATATCTAAAGTTCTCAAGACTTACTTCAATTTTAACTGATAAATCTATCTGTTTTTTGCCATCTCTAACAACAAATCAAACAAAGACTTTCAACCAAAGGAAGTCTCAAACATACCAAAATCGATTTCAAATATTGGACAAAATCGATCTCCAATGCAAAAAACTTTCGAATTTAGAACTAGGAAAGCAGTCAGGAAGTGTAGGCCTCCGCCAATCAACTACAATATTTGGTCAATATTGTAGTCTTGTATGCATTTGAATGAAATACTCCAAGTTATTGAGATCTTGTAGTTCTCTGATGATCTTTTTGAAAACACAGAAACGTCTTATGAAAAAAAGCAAGGGACCAACTACCCGAAATTGGACTGGTAATCTGTTTTCTATAGAGGCGTTTTAACCAACTTGGCTACAACAGTCGTGGTTGCCAGACATTGTCTTTTCTTTTCCGTCCAGAAAGGTCTATTGTAGCGTTGTTCTGCACAAACTGTGCAAGCATGCACCATTTCAAACAAAACTGAGACAGCAATCCCAATTAACATCAAAAGTTAATATATTCTTTTAGATTTTACTTACAACAGTGATATCAAAATAAGCATATGAATTAAAACAGACAATATGGACTACAGAAAAAAAATATTACCAGGCTTTACAATACGACCAGAACTACTAACCTTAATGGTTATATTAGGTGCAACTTTGGGTTCTGATAGCACCAGATAATTAGGTTTTGTCTGTGATGGTGTTTGTGGAAGGATTGGCTTGTCGTGTTTGGATGAAGTGGTATCCTTACACATTTCAGATGTGGAAGGTTCAACATGAGGTGTGCATGGAACTGGAGGTGATACGTTGGCTCTAGTGAGGCTGTTTCTGGGGTACCAAGACTACTACTACTATGGGTATCGCAGGCTAATTTTACTATCACTACTGGCTGTATCCTCTTCTACACATCTACTTTTATCATCTGGTATTAGATGATTAATGTGAAAAAATTTTCTCAGGTTGCTTGGTATTCTCACAATGTTTGTTTTTCAACCTTTGATCTGGATTATTGTCCAGAAATATACTTTTTCTCTCCTCTCCTCAAATTTCTAAACCTAACTGGTTGATACAGATCAACGGTTAGATGGAGCAGGGCGTTTGTCACCATAGTAGTAATGTGTAGAAATACTTTGGTGGTACACGACCTTGGCCTTAAGGTTGAAATTGACCAGAGTAAGGCTAGTAAGAGGCGAACGTTTTAGAAACAATTCTGCTTTCCTGTCGTTGAATATAGGGTGGTCCAATAAGTAACAAGAATAGATGCAACTTGATGCTGTAAGGGAAGGTTAGTTAAAAAAGAAGCAAAATTATGCTTTATTGTCTGAACATGACGTTCAGCTAACCCATTGATAGCAGGATGCATTGCTGGAGACAGTGTTTGTTGGATCCCATTTGCTGCCAGAAAGTGCTTCAACTCATCGGGAATAAATTGTCTATTGTGTGACACAATCTGCAACGGAAAGCCATATGAGGAAAATAGGTTTCTCAGCCTTATGATCGTAGCTTGCGCAGCTGTACCATTCATCAACCACTTGGAGTAACTGTCAACTACAAACAAAAATTACTGTCCTTGAAGTAAAAAAACCAATTGAATCCACTGCCATGGCTCAGTGCCCCATGATCATAGTAACAGAGGAGCCTATGTTGGTCTCTTGCAGGTTTTGAGGCAGGCAGAACAAGTCCTAAACAAATCTTCTATGTCTTTGTCTAGCCCTGGCCACCAAACAAATGAACGTGATAAGGCCTTCATTCGACTCATAACAGGGTTGCCGGAAAGTAATTCAGATAACATCTGTTGTGGGAGTGAATCAGGTAGAATGACACAACGACTCCGCATTAGACAATTGTCTTCAATTGTCATTCATCACAGCAAACTCAAGAATCCCTAAAAGGAGGAATAGAGTGCCTTGGTGGCCAACCAGACAAAGTCCAATCATACACAAAGCAACTGGTCCCTTAAAGTACGTTTGCCAACCTGTTACGCAGTAGCAAGTAATGAGTCAAAAATACTGTGATAGATAAAAGTTTCATCAAAATCCACATCTGCTGGGTAAGGCACAGGGAAGTGGCTCAGTATGTCTGCATCGGCATTATCACTAGAAGACCTGTATTCTGTCATAATGATAGACCGATAATAAAAGGGCCCACCGCATGTGAGCTGCAACCAACGAGGGGATACCTGCTTTGGATACAAAAAATCTTGTGAGGGATTGATGATGAATCACTAAGGTAAACTGACGTCAATACAGGTACAAGTAAAACTTCTTTGCCGCAAGATAACCCTCCACGTTCAATTTGGGCATAGTTGCGTTCTGCAGTATTCAGCATAACCTTCAGGTTGTTCTGACCTGTTATCAGCCCTCTTATGGCTTAGAACAGCTTCCATCTCATATGAGAAAGCATCTGCTGATAATACTTAATTCTTCCTTGGATCCTAACGCACCAACAACGTACTGCCACTTGGGGCACACTTTGCTAAATCAAATGCCTTATCACACATATGTATTCACAGCCACTTGCTATCGTGCTGGAATAATGAATATAAAGGGTGACATTGACTAGATAAGTTGCGTTAAAACTTACCATAGAAATTGACCATCCGTAGAAATGACTTAAGCTTTGACACTGACGTGGGTGTCCGAGCTTGTTGAATAGCTTCCACCTTGGACTTTAAAGGTTTGACTCCATCTTTACACAACAAGTCTCCAAGGTACAGCAACTCATGCTGGAGAAATTTGCATTTTGTACCATTAAGATGAACAGTATGCCTCAAAAAAATGCCTAAAAAGATCATCTAAGCTATTAATGTGCTGCTTAATAGTCTCAGCTATCACTATGACATCATCTATGTAATGGAGAACATTTAACAACCCTGACAATATCTTGTCCATGGTGGATTCAAAAATTGATGGAGCCGTTTTCTCCTCTTAGATTAGTCGTTTTGTAGCCAATCAGCTTTTATGGGTATTTATGGTGAACAACTCAGAGGATGACGTATCTAGTAACAACTGATTAAAGGCACTTGCCAGGTCAAAAGCTATAAACAGATTAGGTTCGTTACAGTCTATTACTAATTTTGCCAACATATCTTGTATATATGGACGTTTGTACCCATCATCATCTTCAATGGATTCATTGAAGCACTTAAAATCACCACATACTCGTCTCGTACTTTGACACAAGATTTCTCGACATGCACTGCCGGAGAGGCTAATTCGCTAAAAGAAACTAGATGCAAAATACTAACGTCAATAAGCTTAAAATGTTCCTTCTGTACTGTTAAGTAACAGGTCTAGCTTTTTGAAATATAGACTGGACCCCTGGTTTGAGGGTCCAGCTCAATTAGGGAATTGCGATTTTGTATTTTGAAACTTGCCGGTTTAGGTAAATGAGCGGAAAAAAACTCCGGTAAAATCGGGGTTTTTTGGTAAAGGCCCAAAAAATACTAAGTAAAACAGACATGATATATAGTAAACTATAGCTGAAAATATTCTCTCTTTATTCTGACAAACCACTCTTACAAAGAAAGCCTACTTTCTCTTGTAAATATCTTGAAGAAAACACAATGCATCTGTGGTATTTTCATTCAGACGACTTCTGAGCTCTGTGATGAACAACTCACAGGCATTGAAAGCTCTTTCAGATTCTAGTGAAGATGGCTGCACCATTTTCAGGCCTTGAAAGAGTACCTCAAGGTTTGGTGTTAGCTTCTTAGTGCCCTCACATGCACTGAACGCTTTGGATAGGCTTCTCTTTGTAATCTGGAGATTTTCCTTTCTCTTCTCCACATTGCCAATGGCCAGTTTCAACAAATCTGGTAGGAAAAGAGTCCTCTTTTCCTCCTCTTCACCTCTCTCGGAATCTTTCCCAGGATCTCCTTAACCTTCAGTGCATGGTAGCAATCTCTCAAGTACCTATGTTGCAAGTGAAAGTGCCTCTTGTTTCTAGAAGGTGGTCTCCCCGAAGTGCCACTGATGACTGGCTATCCTCAATGCTGTATGTATCATCAAGCAACTGGCTACTTCTCTGGCTTGCATCTTAATCAGTCTCCTCGATTTCCATGTCCTCCTCCTCTTCCCCTCCTGCGTCTTGTTCCTCAGACTCATTGTCATGCAGAAAGTCACACACAGCAAGATGATAGCCGTGGGAAAAGCAGAGTTGATGCATGGGCATGATCAGCCAGTTAAATTTTACTGCCATCACATCAGAGGCCATGGAAACAATAAAGGCTGAAAGCCTTTCCTTAACTAACTCAACAGCGGTTTCCGCAGGCATGCATCCTCGTATTACAACCATCCTAAAGTTGAAAATTCTAGAGCTATAGGTGTGAGTGTTAATGTTCACAAATGTCTTGTTGCTGAGAGCAGTGTACTCATCCAAGAGGAGACTAAATCTTTCCCCCCTTTTTTGTAGGTCTTCCAGTTGGTGTTTGGTTTCCTCCTTCTTGGTCTGATGATGAGAAATAAACAGGTTTCGAATATCTCCTGGTCCCTTGGGCAGCTTGTAACCTTGACTTTGCAAAGCCTCTTGGATCCTTGTGCTTATTGCCAGTGCACTGAAACTGACTCTATCACAAGCTGTCAGTTCAGCAACAACATGTTCAGTGTTGCTTTTAGCAGTGACAATGCTTCTGGTGCTTTCCTGTTGAATGTGAAGAGCTGGACCTGGCATGCCTTCTACAGCAGAAGGAAGATTTACTTTGTGCTTGGTCTTGAAATGTGACCTCAGGCCACCAGTTGACCCTCCTTTGCAAGTCAATATATCCTGGCAGTTGTTGTACTTGTCCTTTTCTTGTTCTTTGCACTCCAAGAAGTAGGTCCATACAGGAGAGTCACTTTGAAACTCTACAAACTTCATGATGATCTTGATTTTTGTAGCTGTGATTTGGTCGACTTTCACTTTAAAAGTTGTAAATGTTTGAAGAAGAAAGGGAAATGCGGAAGTTTACGGAACTCGGGCAAAACAACTTCCGGTAGTAATGCTGTCAGTTCGGCTCATTTGTTATGCACGCTCAGCTTGAGATTGCTTAACAATGACAAGTTACTGGAGGCAGAAACTGACACTGATCTGAGAGAAACTCAGCGTTGTCATACACTTAGGTGTTTTCTTCTTTTTTAGGTGCCGTGTCCTTCCAGAAGGTTGGCGATCATGTTTCTCCACAGCTTCTTGTCCCTCGTTCTCCTCAACAGCTGTTCCTCAATAGTGTTGGTCATTGCGGCTATGGTCAAAAATTTGATTCATGGTCTTCCTCTCCCTTTCGTCCCTTGTATTTTTCCGGTTATTGCTAGGTTCTCCAGGCCTTCTTTCCTCATTACATGTCCGAAAAACAATAGCTGCCTTTTCCTTATGGTCTTCATGACTACCTTGGCGTAGCTGGCTCTTCGCAGTACTTCCTCGTTACTTATATGATCTGTCCATGGTATTCTCAATATTCTTCTCAGCATCCACACCTCAACTGCGTTTAATCTCTTCTCCATTTCTTGTGATTGTCCAGCTTTCGCAACCGTAAGTCAGAACAGGAAGCACTTCATTATCCTCATCTTGGTTCCTACTTGGGTGGACGAGCTCTTCAGCACTTTCGACATGCGCTGGAATGTCTCCCTCGCCATGACAATCCTTCACTTGATCTCATTAGCGCATCTGCCGTCCGATTGGATCGTGCGGCCGAGATAGTTGAACCTGTTGACTTGCTGTATTCTTTGTCCAGAGATCTCCAAGGCACAGTTGACCTGTTCATTCTTCTTGCTTATGGCCATACAAAATATCTTCTTTTGATTAATAATGCTTAGACGTTTGACAGCACCCTCTTGAAGAACTGTGTTTAAAATGTCCTGGAGCTTCTCTGGCGAATCTGCGATGAGGGTGGTATCGTTAGCGTATCGAATGTTGTTCCAGTTGTATCCACTTACAGTGAACCCTTCTTTTTTTTCAATGACCCATAATGAATTCACTACAAAAATTGAACAGATCTGCGGATAGCACACATCCTTGTCTAACGCCCCTTCTTATCTAGCAGTATCTTCCAACTTTGTTCTTAACTCGTACTCCTGCTGTCTGTTCCCAGTATAAATTCCTCAGTATTCTAATATCTTTCCCATCGATGTCCAGAGATTGCAATATGTCCAGCATTGCTTCGTGTCTCACTTTGTCGAATGCTTTACTATAGTCGATAAAACATACAAACAGGTCTTGTTGCATCTCTATCGCTCTTTCGGAAAGCATTCTCGTAATGAAGATGCCATTCTGTGTGCCTGCGTCTGGAACGAATCCACATTGATGCTTACTAATCTCTGCTCTGGATGCTCTGCGTGTTCTTGCCATGATTAACCTCATAAGGATCTTGGTGATATGGCTCATGAGGCTTATGGTTCTGTGCAGTTCACATTCTGTTGTCCCTGTTTTTTTAGGCAAGGCTATGAATATATATTTTGACATATCCGATGGTATTTCGCCGCTGTCATAGATTTCGTTGAGGATATCTGTTACCTTCTCTACTCCAAATTCTTCAAGGGCTTGGATGGCTTCGATGCAAATGCCATCTGGTCCCGTGGTCTTGTTTCTCTTCATCTTCCTAATGGCTTCTCGAACTTCACTTCTCAGTATCTTGGAACCGTCGAAAGGTTTCTTGATATCTGGTTTTTCACCTCTGTCGTCCACAAACAGCTNTTGCTTCGTGTCTCACTTTGTCGAAGGCTTTACTGTAGTCGATAAAACATACGAACAGGTCTTGTTGCATCTCTATCGCTCTCTCGGAAAGCATGCTCATAATGAAGATGGCAGTCTGTCTGCCTGCGTCTGGAACAAATCCAAATTGATGTTTACTAATCTCTGGTCTGGATGCTCTGCGTATTCTTGCCATGATTACTCTCATAAGGATCTTGGTGATATGGCTCATGAGGCTGATGGTTCTGTGCAGTTCACATTCTGTTGTCCCTGGTTTTTTAGGCAAGGCTATGAATATAGATTTTGACATATCCGATGGTATTTCGCCGCTGTCATAGATTTCGTTGAGGATATCTGTTACCTTCTCTACTCCAAATTCTTCAAGGGCTTGGATGGCTTCGATGCAAATGCCATCTGGTCCCGTGGTCTTGTTTCTCTTCATCTTCCTAATGGCTTCTCGAACTTCACTTCTCAGTATCTTGGAACCGTCGAAAGGTTTCTTGATATCTGGTTTTTCACCTCTGTCGTCCACAAACAGCTCTTCTATATATTCTGCCCATCGCTCCATGAGCTCCTCTTTTTCCATCAACAAAGACCCGTCTCGTCCATTGATACAACCGCTGGCAGAGCATGATCGCTTTCCTACTAGCTTGTTGATTTTCTTGTGTATCGATGTAGAATCAGAGTCCTAGTATCGTTCTACTTCGGCACATTGGTCATTGAGCCATTCTTTTTTTGCCTCTCTGCACTTCCTCCTGATCTCGCGATTCAACGTCCGATTCTGATCTGAGTCTCTTTGTTGTACCTTTTGTCGTTCTCCCATCAGTGTTAAGATTTCGGGCTTCATCCATCTGTTCTTCTCTCTCGATCGGGCTTCATCCATCTGTTCTTCTCTCTCGATTGGAGGTATTAGGTTCTCCGCTGTTTCCATTACGGCTTCTTGAAGAACTGCCCACTTAAAAGCGGTTTTTAATCTCAACTGCATATCGTTCTTTCATCTCTTCGCTTTCTCTGAGCAAGCTCCACTGAAGTTTTGCATGCGGAGTGGCACGCTTTAGCCTACGCAATTTATGTTTGATGGTGCAGACAACGGGGTTGTGGTCGCTGTCGCTTCAGGATAACTCTTTGAATTCGTTACTGCATTCCGGAACCGACGGTTCATCGTAATGTAGTCAATTTGATTTCGTGTTCTGTCTCCTGGATCCCTCCATTTCCACCTGGGTCGTGCGGGATTCATGAAGAGTGTATTAGTGATGCACTGGTTGTTGGCTTTGCACCAGCTGATCCATCGCTCTCCTCCTTTATTCATCTCTCCAAGTTCAAACTTCCCTGTCGCCTGGGGGATTTCTTCTTTGCCAACCTTTGCATTGAGGTTGGCAATGCAAAGGTTTTGTGATTTACATTGCCTCTTGGCTTCATCTAGTTGTTCATAGAATAGATCGATATCTTCATCGTCACTTTTTGCTGTTGGAGCATACAGCTGTATGATGCTCATGTCGAAGGGATTGTCCTTGATTCTCACGTGCTTAATTCTTTCTGATAGCGTCCAATATCCTGTGAGGCACTTGCTGAGTTCTGGGTCTAATATAACTGCTACTTTCTTCTCATGTCTGCTTCCGCTTGGGTATATGACATTGTATCCATCCATGGTGAAACTACCAGAGCCTGACCACCTTGTTTCACATAGCCCCAGCATGTTAACATTTAGCCTAAGCATTTCTTGCTTGATGTTATGTAGTTTTCTACATACCGAAAAACCGCTTTTCAGAAGCTCTATTACCGGTGACAGTGATTAGGAAAATATTGGCAGTTTACCGGTTTCGAAAAAACCGGTATTACCGGTTCGTAAACTCTAAGGTCAATTGAAAATGCCGAGGGGTAAATCACTTAAATAATTCTCAAACAAGTTTCTTATAATTCCCAAATGATTCCGATAATTCTTATAATTCTTAATCAACTCTTAATAACTCCCAATAACTCTCAGTAATTCCGAATAGGTCTCAATAATTCCCAATAACTCTCAATAATTCCCAATAATTCTCAATAATTCCCATTAACTCTCAATAATTCCCAATATCATTCAATAATTCTCAATAATTTCCAGAATTCTTATTGATTCCAATAATTCTACAAAAATCTCATAATTCTCAATAACCTTGCACAATTCCCCAAAATTCTCAACAGTTCTCATTGTTCTCAATAACTCTGAATAATTCCTAATAATTCTGGATAATTCCCCATAACTCTCCATTATTTCCGTTACATACGAGTCAATGGGGACTGTTGTATGAAGTTTTTGTTGTTTGTGGAAACATTACCTCTGACCGCGTTTGTTGCGAAATCTCAATGAAAACTGTTTGCAAAGAGGAAATGATATCATTTGCTTTGTTACGAATGTGTATGTGATCACAGATAGGTTAAGATGGCAAATACAGATCCAGAATCTTCCGAGTTCGAAATTTCAAAGGTAGTCGGAGCTGAGGTGACTAAACCAATAAGTTCAGGTAAGAATACGATTTCTAAACTTTCTTTTGCATTTAGTATTTTGCTGACGTGGATTCCAGGTAAATTGCACCCTCGGAGAATTGCCCCCCGGAAGATTGCCCCCCAGAATCACGTTTACTTCTGTCATCGCTTTTTCTAAGAGAATCGAAAACTGTATAATCCGTAGAATAGTATAAATTTGATCACCTTGGAATTTCACGCAGTGTAAGTTGTTATATTATGAATGGGAATTATAATTTTTCATATTATCATTTAAAGGCCCTGATTTAAAAAACATCTCAGACCTCTTAAGTAATCCAACTACAAAATGTGGACCAACATAATATCCTATTGACCTTATTTAGAATTTCTGTATTTTTTCTTAA